>SKCR01042563.1:0-216197 GCA_019454045.1 Zanthoxylum bungeanum
TAATAATCAATAATATAAAACCTATATATTAAACATTTTAATATATAATTACAAAGTGTAACATTATATAATTATTAATAAAATTAATAATTATATCAATAAATAATTCTCAATTATTTAATATTTATCAATTGAGTTCATAATTGGACTATCCAATTATTCCATGGATATCTATAGTGTAACGAGCTAACACGGGGACCTAATGGACCTACAGTTCCGAGCTCCAATAATTTAGAAATATTAATTATAACTCTTTAATTAAATATTCTGAATTATCAACTTTAGGTTATTCCATTAAAAATCTAAAGCTGCACTCTCATTACTACATATATTTTATACCGAAAGTCATCGGCGTCAACCAATATAATCACTGCATACAGATTGACCATCCACAAATATCTCATAATTAGAGCCGGGTCATAGTGTCCGTCATACCCCTCTAATTATTTTGTGCCATAAGTACCAAATTTGCTAATGAATGATTTATTCATAACTATTATGAATATTAATCTTTTCATTTGTAATAGAAAGACTTGAGCGCTCTAACCGTTTAAGTACCGAATCAACCCTTAAGGAAGATACTCATATACTTCTCGTAAGGAGTAGATTCCATATCTATGTAAAACATCATCAGCTATACACCAAATCATGTCCCCAAAATACGTAGCTATTGGTCGGGATTTCCTCACCAACCTCACCTTTGTAAATCGAAGGACATAGTCTACCATACAGGAGTTCATAGTACACTCAGGATTCAGATCAATCCATATATGATCATCTATTAGACTGATATGAATTTCTTTGTTTAACAAATATTAAAAGAAATTCATTTCTTTCTTGGTCAAGTCCTATATGATCATATCATAGAAAGTGCCTCAATTCTCATGTTATCATATGAACGAACCTGGATCAAGTCGTCATATAATATGGAATGGACCGCAGCTGTAGATAAACCATAAATAAAGTATCCATCTTTGTTTGCTCTCTACGGACTATTTATGATTACTAATTTCAGACTTAATTCTTCTTGTGTATAACACTTATATACTAAGTCTGAAAGTACATTTAGTATCAAAGGGCAAACATGATAATTTATGCTATACGAATTTAAAATTAACATTTTAATAAATGAACAAATGTATCGTCTAATACTTAAAACAAAATCCTATTTACATATTACATTATGCTCTTGGGCATATATCCCAATATAAGCTTCCCACTGCTGATGTATACGGTACTCAAGACGTCTCTTTTCTGTCAACTTCATTGCTAGGACACATAAATGATGATAACTTGTAATTAACAGTAAGTAGGGTAGAAATTGACTTATAATCTTCTATAGCGAACCGTTGTAAGATTTTCTTCAAGTAATTTTTCTGAGAAAACAAAATTTTATTTTTATTTATGTCTCGATGTATTTGCATCTCTAAAATCTTATTTGATGGTCCCAAATCTTTCATATCAAACTCCTTAGCTAACTGTGCCTTTAATTTTTGGAGTCGATCTTTGTTAGGGCCTACTACCAACATGTCGTCCACATATAGTAGTAAAATATTAAAGTCATTATTTCCAAACCTCTTGTAATATGTACAATAGTCTAAACTAAGTTTGTTGTACCCAAGACAAATAATTAAGGAATCAAATCACTTATACCAACATCACAGTGCTTGTTTGAGACCATACAAAGATTTGTTCAACCTACAAACTAAGTTCTCCTTGCCTATTTTAGTAAAACCTTCTGGTTGGAGAATATAAGTTTCTCCTTCAAGTTCTCCGTGAAATAATACAATTCTTACATCCAACTATTCCTAATGTAGGTCGGAAGTAGCACACATAGTCATGATTACTCTGACTGTTGTAAGTCGAACCACCAGAGAAAATATCTTGTTGAAATCAATACATTCTTTCTGAGCATATTCTTTTACCGCCAATCATGTACGATACCGCTTCACTTGATCATTACTATCTCGCTTGATCTTATAGACCCATTTATTAGCAATGAATTTTCTTCTACGTGGTAATGGTACTAAATCCCATGTATGGTTTCTGTGCAAAGATCATATTTTCTCTTGCATTGCTGCCATCCACAAAGATTCATTTACGCTTTTAATTGCTTCATGAAAAATCGATGGCTCTCCTTCCTCTGTTAGAAGACAATATGTAATGTTACTCTCCGTACTATACCCTGAGTGAACCTAAAGGTCTTCCCTCTCGAGTTGCTCAATGAACTTTAGAAGCCTAAAACTCGATTGGTTCTTATACCCTGTGCTCTAGTGCTGCTTCAGAAGAATATGATTTTTCTTGTTTTGGATTATTTTCCACCAATACTGTTGTAGTCAATGTACATTCTTTTGAAGTGTTATCATTTCCTTTTTCTGAAATTGATCTTCTGCAAATATCACATCCATATTGATGATAATCTTCGGGGTAGTACAAGCGATACCCCATTACTCCATCATCATAGCACAAGAAAATACATTTTCTAAATTTTGGATCTAGATTTGTTCTTTCTTGAATGTTGTATATCACGTATATAAGACAACCAAAAATGTGAAGAGATGAATAATCAGTTGGCTTTTCACTCTACATCTCCATCGATGTCTTCAAATCATTTGCTGCTGATGGAGATCTATTTACAATATAGCATTTTGTATGAACTGCTTCTGCCCAAAAGCACTTTGGTAAACTAGCTATTCTGAGCATATCTCTTACTCTTTCTAGCAGTGTTCTATTCATCTTTCCTGCCACACCATTTTGTTAAGGAGTATATGGTGTAGTAGTTTTCCTTTTGATGTTTTCTTGTTGACAATATGTGTCAAAATCCTTGCTGTAATATTCTCCTTCATTATTTGTCCTTAAACACTTGATTTTATTTCTAGTTTCTACTTTAATTTATGCTTTGAATAGAACACATCTGACTTATTTTTGATAGGATACACCCAAATAGTCTCCATGACACAGTTCCGTGAACAATCTCTGTGAATAGTCTCTATGAACGGTAACCCTGAACATGATGCTCTAATATCAATGTTAGGAGATCGTGGGTTGAAACTGACATGCAAGTAAAGTGAAACTGAGAATAATTATTAGTTCATGAGGTTTTGTCTTCCATATAACAATACAATAATAAATAGGAAGCATAACTTGGTATAAATATTAACAATAAAATTAAGTGAAGAGATACATATTTAACGTGATAAAACCCTTAATGTGAGGAAATATCAATGGACAAATACATAAGGATTTCAATATAGTATAAAGAATTTTACAATTTCTCTCTAAACATAAGAAGTGAACAATCTCACACTCTCTTAAAATAAGAGAACTATAACTCTCTCACAATAATTTTCTCTCTTATAATACAAAAGATTTTGGTTAAGAATGAAATAATGAAAATAATGAAGTGAAACATCTATTTATAGACATGAGATTCACTGTGCAAAAAATGAATTTTATTTTTATTATTATTATTATTATTTTCTTTTTGCATGTTAATTTTTTTTTGGGCACCTTTCAGTGTTATCTAACAGAGACACGGAAAGGTGCCTTGACTTTAATATTTTTAAGCCTTTAATTTTATACAATCTAATAATATATGAATAAATGATATTTTCAGAACTTCAAATTATCTCCAAAAAAATAAATGATAAAGTTATATTAGCTTGATTCGCTGTCACAGAAGTTTATGCCAAAATAATCATCTGAAAGCTCAAAAAATGATCAGACATTTCTCATGGCTTATTGTCTTTTTCCTACAATTTTTTGCAATAATTTTGTATTAATGCCATTAGCTTTCACTTGGAAAAGCATTAAAATTTCAGAAAGAACATTTTCATGTCGATAAAGAACATTTTCATGTCGATCTTTTCACAAAGACAAAATAGCCCATTTAATACAATAAATATTGCATTATTCCGCGAAAGCATCACCATAAGTCCCTCCATTCCACAAGCTCTGTACATATATGGGGATGTATTGTCTGGCCTGCAATCCCCAAGTTGAGTTTCCGCAATCACCATATCTGATTTTCCTGGAAACTTTCTCAGGATTCTCAGTTTCTTTGTAACCATGCCTAAACAAGTCTTCAGAAAATGTTTCTTTGTGCTTATCTTGCTCTTGTCATTTTATCAAATCTCTTATGCTAAAACAGAACAAAACCAAATTGTATCCAGCAACCCATCTGAATTCTTCCTAGATTCAGCTCCTGATTCTAATCAAGAAACTCTATCTCAAGGAAAGATTTTTCTCAAGGATACCGTTCCTGAATCTGTGCCAGAACCTGATTTTTTCTCTCCAGAATCCTATTCTTCTCCTTCTGAACTTGAACCTGAAGCAAATGATTATACTACTTCTCAAGTAACTACCCCAGCAGCCGCGCCATCAGCAGATGTCACATTACCGGAAATAGAAGAGGTATCTGAAAAACCTGAAACCATAAGCAACTCACAAATTCAAGTGGAAGCACCTGCACCATCAACAGGATTCCCATTACCAGAAACAAAAAGTTTATCTCCGGAACCTGATCTGTCAGAACCAGCACCATCACCATCAGCAGCAATTCAACTACCAGAAACTTACGCGGTGCCTCCCTCACCTATTCCTTTAATTTCATCCGAAAATTCGGATAATATTGCTCCTCAATCTGTAGTAGACGACTATAACACTCCAACGGAAACAACAGAGTCTACGCCTACAGAGGACTCATCATTGGCACCGGAAGTGGCCACGGAGTCTACCCAAGAGGCTGCTCCGGTAGGAGATGTTGATGATGGAGTTGATATGCCTCCAATGCCTAATAATCCTTCCGTGTGGCCTTCCAATTACAGCGCTGAAGATGAAACTGTTGATATTGTACATGAAGAATACAATGGTTACCGGGGTTCTTGGGATGCACAGAACAATCTTATTGTGGCTGGAGTTGTAATTGGGCTATGTTTTATTGGATTGGCAGGTTTTGTGTTCAATAACAGCAGGAATAAGAAGAAGACACAGTTCCAGTATGTTAAGGTATAAGATATTGTTGGGGTTTTTGTGTACAACAAGCAAATGTGTTCGAAACATGATTGATTAATAAATTTATAATTCAATTTTATTTCATGTATGTATTTTGATTTGCTTTATAAAATTCATAAAATTTCCGTGATTATTTATATAACTTTAAATTAAATAAATATGTCTATGTAAAATGTTACATACATATATATATATATGAATGAAATTTAAAGAGTAATAATCAAAATTTATCAATGACTATAATTTGAAGTTGGGAATCTTCAAAATCCAAAATCATAAATACAGTCATTCTATTATGAATGATATAGTTCTATCCAAACTATATAATGTAGAGACATAGAAATGAATATATTTTATATAATAAGATTATATTGAACATGACCAGATAAAATTGAAAAGTTCTAATAATTTCCGTTAAATAAAGAACATCAATTTTATCATAATGATGGTCATATATGTGATAATTTTAATTCATTATATTTAGCAGACTCCTATATCATTTTAATTTATTCTTTAATTTACTCGGTATGGTTTTGTATTTATTACATTTCATAAACCTTGTATTTTGGGAATGAGTTGAATGAATAGCTGGAAATGCTAACCTAATACAATGAAATCCATTCATAATATTCCCTTGTTTGTTAGTTCATGGCCTAAACGATTAGCGCGTAAATTCACAAAAGTTATGAATTAATTGTTCACTTGAGAACTTATGGAAGTTAAGGATAAGGATGTAATTAGAGAGGTTAACGGATTTTACACCTAGCTCCTTTATGAATCTTTTATGGAGGATCATTGCATAGGTAATGACTATATCAATTGAGGAATACTTTGAGTAATTAATTCTATAATTTTGAGACTACAATTCTAGGTATTTTGTGGAGTTACTCTAGAATTAATAATTTTGTTTGATTAATAAAAGAGTTCATAATTTGTAATATCCCGAGTTTTTCGGAACAGTGATAGAAGGTTTCTGAATTAAAGTTAAGAATTTGGAACATGATGCTATTCGAAAATAAGAGTTTATGCGTTGAAAAATAGATCAGAACATTTTAAAGTGAAGCTTTGTCGCGTTGGAAAACACGTGGTTTCGAGAACCGGTTATGCGATATTTGTTTATATCGTTATACACGTAAAATTTTCTTGTTTCAACTATACAGATAGCAAATAAACTCTGATTGAGCTGATTCTTAAACCATCAGACTTTTTTTCCGAGATGAACAACTTTTGTGTTGAATACTTTTCGAAATTTACATCAGAATGACTTCAAAAATATGAATTTTCTAGAAAACCCCATGGCAAAGACATAACAACAATTTTACGGGGGTATAAACGTAAATTTTAGAAACTTCTCTATAAATATCCATAGTTTCTTGTAATTGCATAAATGGCATAACAACACAATTTTCCCCTACCGAACCCCTATCTCCAACTCACAATTATGCTTGGCCAGCGACCAGACGGGCAACGTCAGCCGGCGCGACGGCCCAGGGGGTGCGTCTTCCAATTCTCTATCTTGTCGTGGGCGGCGGCAGCCCCTAGGTTGCCGGTAAATGGTGGAAAATATGAGGAAATATGCGGTTATGATTTTTTTGATTTCGTCTCGTTGTTTCGCTTCAAGCCCCGAGCCACCCGCCAAATCAAAACTCTCGGAGAGTACTACAAGTTGGCGGTGGTGGATTTTCCATTCCATGCACGGTTGCACGTGAAATGAGAGAGGAATTTTTGGTGAATAGTGACTCATGAATGAACAGTACCTCCGATCGGAATTCCGTTGATTCTAACGCGTTTTTGGGATCTTTTGGAGTCCGTATATGCTCTCGAAATCTCGGTAAGACCTCCCGGTAAAAAGTCGTTAATTTCAAATTTTTCGCTAAATATTCGGATGTATCCAGTAGCTTCGTAGAGTAGCGTAATAATATAAATTAAATTTTTTAAGCATGAGTATATTGAATATATGTATTTGGTAGAATCCGAGTGAAAACGAAACGAATTGGATCAATCCGATAGGTTATGTAAGTTTTTGGTTAAAGTTGGTTTTTCGTGTATTGATGTGTTTTTTATCGTAATGATACATATGAGTCATATATTATGATACAATAATATTTTGATAAATCCGGATAGGTTCAGAGGGTTTGGGACCCTTTCGTAGCGTTTGCGGAAATATTTTCGGAAGATTTTCTAAAAACACGTAAATCGAGGATTCAAGTTAATTAGTGGCATGAATTAGTTTGTAATGGTGTTTTAAGATTATTGGAACTGAAATCATTGAAATCGGACTTAATTTGATTGTCCCGGAAATATCTGGAAGTTGTCATAGTAAAGTCAAAAATTCTTTAAAGTTACAATTCTGACGGAGTTTCATGATTTATTTTGACAGATTTGACTATGACCTGAAGTACTCGCGAAGCCAGGTAAGTAACCCATGCGATGAGTTCTTGAATTTTTCATTTCGTATTTATATATATATATATATAGATGATTGAAATATTTAGGATATTTAAGAGATGAATTTGAGAAATGACTTCGAGATCATGTATAGTTAAGTTAGTCAAGATCACAGGTATGAAATTTCGTTATTGATATGATATGAAGTGAAATGTTTGAGGATAATGCTATGATATGAACTAAAATGTTTGATGAGTTTGATGTCTACATGTATGGACTGAGGTATGTATGTGTATGAACTCGTAATGTATGCATATGTAGAAGCGTTGGGACACGTATTTGTATATGTATTTGATGATAATCTATGAATAATTTGAGTATACAAGATCGGTAAATGGAATAAATTTGTTATTGATTCGTACATGCGATTTATTTATATAGAGGTTAGAATGGTTAAGTATCAAAAGAAATGGGTATATGCTACATCATTCTTGAATGGATATATTTAAATAATGAGCTTCAGTATCAGATATTTTCAGATAGAAACTCGGAAACTTAGTATATTTGATCGATAAGGGAAATACATAAAGATTGTTAGAGATAAAGCATTTGAATTAATAAAAATGTGTATATTTATATATATATATATGAGTGTTTGGATGATGACTTGGGGCGTTTGTCATGTATGTGTGTGTATGAGAAATCATTTGATGAGTTTGTGTTATATGATATGTGCGCATGTGTGTAGGTTTAATTGGTTGATGATTTCGTGGTGTAGTAGTTGAGCTGGTTAGGAATTGTTGGGTTCTCTAAGAACAAGATCCAAGATCATTAAGCATAAAAGAATGTGAATACGCAAAGAAGTAGCAGAAATACTTACATTGAACGGATTGGATGTAGGTGGAAAGTTCAAAAATCCAACCTTTGTGTAGTTGCTCCAAGCTCCTCTCTTTGATGTATGTTGAGCTTCCAAGCTTGAATCTTGAATTCCAAACTCAAGGGTTAGTGTTCCTAACACCTTTTAATGACTCATTGTGAAGTGCTAGCTTGCAAGATTTTGAAGCAAAATCAAGAACCAATAAGCCCTAGGCTCACGGCATTTGGAGAGGAAAAAGGAGACCAAATTCGGCCATGGAGAAAAGAAAAGAGAGGTGTTTGTTTTGGTAATTTTTATTTCTAAAACAATTACCACACATTTCAAAAGTCAAACTCAATTTTGGTATATGCTTTTCCAAAAAGCAAAAGTAAAGTGTTGGAGGGAAAAATGCATTTAAAGCCTCCAACCACTTCCATCACCAAATTGACACTTGATGGACAAGTTATGTGACTTGAGTTGTGACTTGTGATGTGACTTGTGGGCCCCACTTTAATTCAAAATCCGAGTGGGCCCGCAAACACATTCCGGGCTCAGGTTCGTTAATTCTGAATTAACGAATTTTCTGTTGCGACGTAATTAAATCAAATTTAATTAAATAATTGTGCCTAGCAAAATTACTATTAAAGTCTCTCGCGAATTAATTCTAAATTAACTCGTTCGCCCAAATAAAAATCCAATTTTAATTTCGCGCCGAAATCTAATTTCATTTAATATATCGAATTTATTATTTTAATCGATTAATTCCAAATTAATCGTTCTCTCTCTTTTAATTGAATTTTATCCCAGATAAAATCTCGCCATAATTAATCCTAGATTAATTTTCTCTCTCTACCAATTAATCTCAGATTAAATATGTTCGAGCCATACGTTATCGGTGAATCTTTGGGAAGCGACCCATGAGATCCTTGGATATGTTGGCAGTAAATCCGATCATCGAGTATCCGAACACGTGCTTACCTAGTACCACGTTCTTACCGTTTTACGAGACATGGTTGGCTTCTAGCAAAGCGTCGTGCCTACCCAATTCTACAGAAATATTCTTTTAAGGAATATGTGATCTTTGTCAGGCGTAGTATACGTAGTATTGCGTATTACGATCTAGTATCAGATGTCACATGCTAGGCCTAGGAATATAATTGTGTCTGCCCCGTACAAAGCACATATCAGATCTCTAGTAACTAGTCTCTATAATCGGATAATCATGACCTTGTCATATTATCCCGATAGCTGCAGCATACAAGAGTACCAGTTCCATATCCTACGTGATCATCATCTCTATATGACTGAAGTGATACTTCCATCTTGACATCACACCCAATACACTACGATTCTCAATATACCCAGAAGAGGCGTACACAGAACCTGTTAAAGCCCGGGACGACCAAAACCAAAGTATATTGATTGTCGCAAGTATTAGCGATGCAAGTCTAAGGTTAAGACCAAATACACCTACCATGATTCGGACTCCCATGGACACATAGTCATACTACCAATGGAATTCCGAGGGGTCTATCCAGAGCGAAGCTGTTTTCGTACCATCAGTAAACACAACCTCCTATCACACTTGCATAAGTATCCCATACTTAAATATATGAGAACTATGCTGTTATGCTTCTACAACGCGCACAAGTGCAATACTAGTCTATTCCGCATTATCGATGTCCAGTCTCGATAATACTACGACTAGGGATATTTAATGATTAAACCTTAGTGGATTAATATTGTCTCATATCTTATTAATCTGGTACTAATCATATGGACTTTTATCATTTATATATATTGGTAATCCAATTACAAATGATAAAAGAGCAATTTCCTTTGTCACATAGTTAATTTGTATAACGACGCCATGTTCTGTACAAATAGTGATGTTATGGTCATAATTGTCCAACAATCTCCCACTTGGCCTATAGTCAATCACTCAAGTGTCCTACACCTGAACTATGTACGAGCGATTTATTCGATCATCACATTGCTACGATGTATGATCCGACGAATCAGATGAATTATTGAAGTACATATTTGGATCATTGATGAGACCATTAATTCTTTAGTTTGTGCCGTAGCCTAGCTCAGCCTCTAACAGAACTACACCTAATCTAATTAGGATTATATAGATCCAAAATTGCTTTTTTTACTGCCTCAGCTGCAGTAATATTCCACTTTTGTTGTTTATTCGGCAACAGTATCTTGCTTGGAAGATTTCCAGCTCACTGTTTCGTTATTCAAACTATATAGTACCCTTATTACGACTTATAGTCGTTTTTATCGGTTTGGAAACTTATAACGGTGAACCCAGTCACTTCAAGTTCTCCTCCTCCATAGCTTAAGAAATCATCCTTAGATCATCTAAGATACTTAAGGATGTTATTAACATCAATCTGGTGACCATCATCTGGATTGGCCTGATTGTGACTCCATATGCTAAAATCATATGAGACACCAGGTCGCTTACATATATTTCAATGTATGAGTTCTCGGAGAGTGCCAACAATTTTTAGATCTATCCCAGTAGATCTTTATTCCTAGAACAAATATTGTCTCTCCCAAGTATTATATGGAGAATTTTCATGAAAGCCAAGCTTTCACAGATTGTATTAAGGGAATGTCATTTCCAAGAAATGATATATCATCATTATAAAGGACAATTATTGTCAGTGCGCTCCCACTAACCATCTTATATACAAAAGAATTATATTCGTTTTGAAATAAATCATATACCATTATGATCTTATCAAAACGTTAGTTCCAAGAACTCAATGCTTGCTTCAATCCATAAATGGATTGAATTAACTTCAAAACCTTGTTTGCATGTTTTGGTACGATAAAACCGTCACGATGTTGTAAACATCCTCCAAAAGGTTTTCTTTTAAGGAAAGTGATTTTGACGTCCATATGCCATATTTCATAAATAAAATATGTAGCATTAGCAAGCATTATCCGAATGGATTTAATCATGCAACAGGTGAAAAGGTTTCATCTTAGTCGACATTATGTCATTGACGATACCCTTTCTGTACATGCCTAGCTGTGTACATTTGTATGTTGCCATCCATGTATGTCTTCCTTGAAGACTTATATAGTACCAATAGGCACAATGCCTTCCGGTACTTCATGGCACTTTACCATAAAAGGAGTCGATACCTTGTATCACTTCCTCATACGTAGCCGGTTTGTCTTCCTCAATAAGATTGACATCTTTATGAGGTGAGATCAGAAACTCATACCTCCCAGGTTGTTCTTTGACTCTCTCCGACTTACGCGGTTCTTGTGTGTTCAAAGATTGTGGTACAATTTCATCCCTGATGAACTGTTTGTGTTCCGTTAAGGAATCGGTGCCTGGAACATTATTACTTCGATTTTCATCGAGTTTTACTTTCCTCCCACGTACCACTGCATATAGGTATTTCTCTTAGGAAAACCGCATGGAGAGCAACAATTACATTGTTCTCTTGTGAGTTGTATAAGTACTATACTTTGGTTTCCATAGGAAAACCTACAAATTAGGCACTTATCCAATTTGGGTTCTAGTTTGGTATCATCCAAACATTCAATTATATGCCCAACATACCCAAATCTTCAGGAATAAGAATCCTGATTTCTTTCCTGTTCATATCTAATATAGAGTCTGTCCAACAGACTTTTAACGGAACCTTATTCAAAATAAGTATTGCACTATTTAATGTGTATCCCTAAAAGGAAATTGGTAGCTCAGAGCGACTCATCATTAACCTAACTATGTCCAATAAAGTTCGGTTTCTCTGTTCGGACACATCGCTCAATTGAGGTGTTTCAGGAGGAGTCCATTGTGAAAAAAATACTATACTCTTTCAGGTAATTGAGAAACTTATTGCTTAATTATTTTTCACCACGGTTTAACCGTGACAGTTTAATACTTTAGCCGGTTTGTCTGTCTACTTCGTGTCGAAACTCTTTGAATTTATCAAAAGTTTCCGATTTATGTTTCAAAAGAAAAACATAACCATAACACAATGCCACATCCGTAAAGGTTGCGAAGTATTCATATCCACCTCTAGCCTAGCTAGACATGGGCCCACTTACGTCACTATGAACGAGGGCTAACATATCGGTGGCACTTACACTTTTACCAAGTAAAAGGTATTTTAGGCACTTTGCCCAATAAACTAGATTCGTAGACATCATTTGAATTAGAATCAAATCCGTCCTAGTATCCACTCTTCAAAAGTGTGGATATACGAGTCTTGTTTAATGTGTCCCAGACAACAATGCCACTTGTAAGTCTCAACAGATTTATTCAATCTGAGCTATTTGATTGTCATTTTATATGTTTGAGATTCATTTTATTCAAAATATAAATACTGTTATTCACATCTTATGTGTTTATCTCAATATCATCTTTATAAACAAAACACTTAGTGTTCTAGAATATAAAGGTATACCCGCAACGGGTTATACTAGATATAGAGATAATGTTTCTAGTCAAACTAGGTACATTATAATAGTTTCCTAATTTAAGTACATGCTGCAAGGGCAGTTCCAAAACTTAGGTTTCTACGGTTAAAACAGCGACTCTCGTCCCGTTTCCGACTCGCAGGTTGATCTCAACTGAAGTCAGTCTCCTGCTAATCAGTAGATTCTGCACATCAGTACATATTTATGTACCACATCTAGTATCAAAAATCCAATTTTGAACTAATAGTGAACATGTTTATGACAAACATACTTGAAGCCGGAGCCTTGCCCCGCCTTCACTTCCTTCATGTCTTCCTTTTCCATACGGCAGTCATGCTTCCAGTGACTCCGTTTGCCACAGTTTAGGCAGGCATCTTGGGATGTGTCATTTGTCTTCCTAGAAGATTGTGACGATTTTGCCTTTGCCCATTTTAGAAGCTCTGGCTCCGCCTCCTAGAGCATAGCCATCAACTCTCCAAGAGTTTTCTCTTGTTTCATAATGAACCTGCCCCAGCTTTTGGGTAGAGGCTATTAGATCAAATCTTTGGCAGTCTCGGCCACGTAGGTAATGCCCAGCTAACCTAGCTGATCGATGTCAGCAATCATCTGTGACACCTAGTGCTCGACAGATGTACCCTTTGACATACGCAAGCGAAAGATTTTCTTTTGTAATTCATACTTCTAAGATCTAAGGTTAGATCTATGAAGATCTTTAATTTCATCTTCATGGTACAATGATCTAATCTTAATTCTGACGACGGAATTAAAGAGTCATTGCGGTAATCATAACGGATTGAGCACTAAAGTTATCATCATCATGAGTCTTCCAAAGCTCATGCTCCACTATTTGCTAAACTCCGGGCTCAGGCCCGAGATGTCACTCTATCAAATAAAGTAACTTCTCGGCTCCCAGGACTATCCTGAGGTTCTATTCCCAATTTGAAAATTAAAGTCGCTTAAAGATATTTTCACCTAGGATTATGTTTTAAACACTAATCTTTCAGTTATCTTGATTCCAATAGTCCAACTATCAAATCAACGATTTTGGGTACAATCGAATATAATGATTACTATAGTCCAACTATATAATCAACTACTATTTGATTGGTTAAATTCAAATATATTGATTACTATAATCCAATTATATAATCAACTATAAATGAAGTAGTTTGAATACAGTCCAACTGTTTAATTAAAACAATAATTAAATATTAGTCCAACTAATATATTTATATTTAAATAATGACGAAAAATGAGATGAACGCGTATTGGCAAGTATCTAAACGAAATTACAAATTTAATACTTGCCTCTCACTAATTTTCGGCGAGCCTCTAACCCTCTGTGGAGTACTCGGGAAACCTAGTTTCCTAGTGGGCTAGGATCCCTTTAAATAACAGATAACCTTGACTTTGGCCAACAAGCTGTATGATATTTAACTAGGTAGATCTCTAAGATCAATTGGATCTCATCCAATTCCTAGATCCAGTAGGTGGACTTCCAAGTCCGAAACATATATATAATATATATGCCAATATATCCAATATATTTTCCTAACCTTTTTCCTCTGAATCAACTAAGTCTTGGCTTTGGCACAACAAGCTTAATAATTCCAGTTAAGCGGGACCCATTGACTTTGGAAAGCTTTGTAATCGATGTCGATGGACAAGAAGTGATCTTGACTTTGGCCAACAAATCACAACTTGGACAAGACATGCGATATGGAACAAAGCCTTCATGATTCAAACACATCCGCGATGGAAAAAGGTATTGACTTTGGCCAACAAACCAGTGCCAATCTTGGATATTGAGAATGAATCACTCAATGGAAGGAAAACGCTTAATATTTGTTGATGGTTTTTCGTGTAATTGGCAACCAATTAATTATCTTTGATTAGGTCTCATCATACACCCTTAAGCATGCATTCTAAAAGCATAATAAGGCGCGGTAATTAAATTAATAATGATATGCGGATGGATATCTCACAAATTGTTCCTAGAACAAATCACTCTCTTTCCTCTCCCCGGTAGCATTATTCTTACTTCTACCCAATTACATAATACTTCTAAAGAAACCTCATTTACATTGAGGGGAATAGGTGAGAAGAGAATTACAAAGAATCGAGAGATAAAGGCTGGACACGCAGGTCCAATTTAATAAATTCTAAATTTATTACAAAAATTTCAAAAATTGCCCTCACCCATCTAATATCCATCCGATATTCATTATTCATACATCACATCCATGTATTCACACAAAGAATGTTATCAATCAATCTAATCCAATTACTTAATCTTTGATTAGTGACCATCTAATGTTCAAACAACGATTTGATTTGCGTAAGTCCAACTTGTTTCAAGAATAAGTACTCAAAGTACGAATCCTTGAATTATATTGAACAACAATATTAAATCTAATTTAATTTGTATTCAATACTAATTCTTTATTTAATTCCAAATTAAATAATTACACTTTTTGATGTGCCTTTATGACTTAGATTCCAAATCTAATCTTAATGGGTCTCAAAGCCCCAATTAACATCCAATGTCAATTTAATTAAAGTCCAATGGGCTTTTAATTAATTTATAAGGGATGGACTTTGGCAACCAAAGCCCAATAAGGAATCACCATTTGCCACAAAATTAATTTTGGCCCATTAGGTCTAATTAATTATTTAAAGGCCCAATTATCATATTTGGACTTTATGGAAATGGTTTTAGGCCCAATTGGATCCATCTAATTATCCTAAACCAAACTTGGCCCAACCAAGCCCATTAAGCCCAAATACAACAATATTAGCCCAATTCAAAATAAAAGGCTAATTTAATTAATCACAATCTTCCAAATATAACAATTATTTAACTAAAGTGTATTAGCCATAATTAATTAGTTAAATTAATATTTCCAAAACACCAATTATACTAATTAATCATGCTTTAATATAATCAATACATGTACAACATTATTGAAGCAAAATCAATCCCAACATGCTTCTATAAGCTCACGGCAATAATGGACTTTTATATCTGATTTTGATTTCAATCCAATTAAATCACAAATCAATATATCCAAACATTCTAAACACATCTAATAGCTTAAAATGAAAATCACCATAACCTACAAGGGTCCTTAAGTATTCGACCAAGCCAACATTTTTGGGGAAAATTAATCCAATTAATTTTTCATCAAATTGATCATACATAACTCTAAGTTATCAATATATAAGCATACTCAAACAAACAATTTGATCAAATCATGCTCAAATAAAAAATACCCAAATTTTAGATTAAGAACCCTAATTCATTTCATGCTTAATTTAGGCTCTGATACCATTGTTGAGTTCTCTAAGAACAAGATCCAAGATCATTAAGCTTAAAAGAATGTGAATACGCAAAGAAGCAGCAGAAATACTTACATTGAATGGATTGGATGTAGGTGGAGAGTTCAAAAATCCAACCTTTGTGTAGTTTCTCCAAGCTCCTCTCTTTGATGTATGTTGAGCTTCCAAGCTTGAATCTTGAATTTCAAACTCAAGGGTTAGTGTCCCTAACACCTTTGAATGACTCATTGTGAAGTGCTAGCTTGCAAGATTTTTAAGCAAAATCAATAACCAATAAGCCATAGGCTTACGACTTTTGGAGAGGAAAAAGGAGGCCAAATTCGGTCATGGAGAGAAGAAAAGAGAGGTGTTTTGTTTTGGTAATTTTTGTTTCTAAAACAATTACCACACATTTCAAAAGTCAAACTCAAATTTGGTATATGCTTTTCCAAAAAGCAAAAGTAAAGTGTTGGAGGGAAAAATGCATTTAAAGCCTCCAACCACTTCTATCACCAAATTGACACTTGATGGACAAGTGATGTGACTTTAGTTGTGACTTGTGATGTGACTTATGGGCCCCACTTTAATTCAAAATTCGAGTGGGCCCGTAAACACATTCTGGGCTCGGGTTCGTTAATTCCGAATTAATGAATTTTCCATTGCGACGTAATTAAATCAAATTTAATTAAATAATTGTGCCTAGCAAAATATTATTAAAGTCACTCGTGAATTAATTCTAAATTAACTGGTTCGCCCGAATTAAAATCCAATTT
This sequence comes from Zanthoxylum bungeanum, assembly GCA_019454045.1. NCBI lineage: Eukaryota > Viridiplantae > Streptophyta > Magnoliopsida > Sapindales > Rutaceae > Zanthoxylum > Zanthoxylum bungeanum. The sequence goes on from SKCR01042563.1 coordinate 16,804, forward strand.
TAATTTCGCGTCAAAATCTAATTTCATTTAATATATCGAATATATTATTTTAATCGATTAATTCCAAATTAATCGTTCTCTCTCTTTTAATTGAATTTTATCCCAGATAAAATCTTGCCGTAATTAATCCTAGATTAATTTTCTCTCTCTACCAATTAATCCCGGATTAATTATGTTCGAGCCATACGTCATCGGTGAATCTTCGAGAAGCGACCCATGAGATCCCTTGATATGTTGGCAGTAAATCCGGTCATCGAGTATCCGAACACGTGCGTACCTAGTACCACATTCTTACCATTTTACGAGACATGGTTAGCTTCTAGTAAATTATCGTGCCTACCCAATTCTCCAGAAATATTCCTTTAAGGAATATGTAATCTTTGACAGACGTAGTATACGTAGTATTGCGTATTATGATCTAGTATCGGATGTCATATGCTAGGCCTGGGACTGGAATTGTGTCTACCCCGTACGAAGCACATATCGGATCTCTGGTAACTAGTCTCTATAATCGGATAATCATGACATTGTCATATTATCCCGATAGCTGCAACATACAAGAGTACCAGTTCCGTATCCTACGTGATCATCATCTCCATATGACTGAAGTGATACTTCCATCTTGACATCACACCCAATACACTACGATTTTCAATATACCCAGAAGAGGCGTACACAGAACCTGTTAAAGCCCCGGACGACCAAAACCAAAGTATATTGATTGTCGCAAGTATTAGCGATGCAAGTCTCAAGTTAAGACCAAATACACCTACCCTGATTCGGACTCCCATAGACACATAGTCATACTACCAATGGAATTCCAAGGGGTCTATCCAGAGCGAAGCTGTTTCCGTACCATCGGTAAACACAACCTCCTATCACACTTGCATAAGTATCTAATACTTAAATATATGAGAACTATGCCGTTATGCTCCCACAACACGCACAAGTGCAATACTAGTCTATTCCGCATTATCAATGTCCAGTCTCGATAATACTACGACTAGAGATATTTAATGATTAAACCTTAGTGGATTAATATTGTCTTATATCTTTTTAATCTAGTACTAATCATATGGACTTTTATCATTTATATATCTTGGTAATCCAATTACAAATGATAAAAGAGCAATTTCCTTTGTCACATAGTTAATTTGTACAACAACGCCATGTTCGGTACAAATCGTGATGGTTTGGGTCATAATTTTCCAACATGAATCTGTTCAGACGGTATTCATCTCATACCTATTCTAAAATAGGTAATGAGTCTCATATGAGCATTATATGTGTATATCAACCATATATATATATTGTTTGGTTATGTGTCATTTGATGTATTGACCGTTATGTATGATGTGTTATCGATTGCATGATAATCGTATGTATGTTTGAGTGTATGTGTGTGTGTGTGGAATCTGTGATATGTATGGATTGTGTATGCTATTGTGGAATGAATGAATTGGAAACCGGTGTGAATAAAAGATGTTATAATTGTGTATGTTAAGTTTGTTATTGTATGTACGTATAATGTAAAAGAGACTAGATGTGTTTGTAAGCTTCTAACTTCAAGTAAGCATTTTGAATTGTATTTACATGAATATAAAAGAAGTGGGCTATGATACGTATGAATATATATGAATCACGAGTGTTAAGTTATTGTAAAGTTATCGTGATTAAAGAAAGTTAAAGAAAATTTGTTTTGGTATTGAAGATAGTTTGTAACCGAATAGAAGAAAGTTTGATTGACTTATCGATTTGATGATATTTCAAGGATGTTTATTTGTGATAATCTATAAAAGTGACTTCATATCTCATAGGAATGAAATAGATCTGACGATAGATAACATACTCTATGATATTTGAGTTTTGTTTTGTATGTTGTAGATGTTTGGTTATTAGATTGGCACATATGTAGATAAGCAAAAAATGAGGATTTGGCACGTGTAAAGAATAAAGGATAAAAATAAAGTTGATAATTTTGAACTTGTAATAACTTGGTAATTCTGAAGAGCTGTTGATATGCTTGACTTGTATGTTTGTTTGTAGTACTAGAATGGTTACTTACTGATTTTATAACTCACACCAAACCAGTTTGTAGTTTTGCAGGTTGGCTTCCAAATTGGTCAACCATGACAGATTTGGAAGTCATGCTCGAGATACGGATCACTCAAGCGCAGTCACCCTCACAAGTGTCCTGGGAGAAGTCCTAGAGGTTTAGGTTCTTTTGTTATTATATTGTTGTCGTGCTGACCACGCTGGTTTGTATTAATAAGTTAAAGATTTGATTTGCATTGATGTTGTGGGCACAGAGCCCTTAAGTTTTGTTTGTGTTAGGGTTGGTGCTCAGAGAACCAATTTCATGTTGTATTTTCTTGTAAATACTATTGTAAACGTTTTATTATGAATAAAATAAACAATTTCTATAATATAATATATCTCTTTATATGGTAAAGACATAATTGACCTTAGAATGATTAGTTATGATACAGTTGCAAAAGCGTTGCAACTGACATTGAGTTGTATCATGATGTTGTCATTCTTAGACTGTTCATGGTTAAGGTTTACACTACTTGGTCAGTAAAGTAAACCCGATGAGACTAGTACATGTCACATATTGGAATATTGGATTCCAATGGTTTCTCAATGATGTTGAACAATTATGACCCATAACATCACTATTTGTAAAAGACATGGTGTTTTTATACAAATTAACTATGTGACAAAGAAATTGATCTTTTATCATTTTGTAATTGGATTACTTGGATATATAAATGATAAAAGTCCATATGATTAGTACCGAATTAATAAGATATGAGACAGTATTAATCCATGAATGATTTAATCATTAAATATCCTTAGTCGTAGTATTATCAAGACTGGACATCGATAATCCGGAATAGACTAGTATTACACTTGTGCGCGTTATGGAAGCTTAACGGCATAGTTCTCATATATTTAAGTATTGGATACTTATGCAAGTGTGATATGAGGTTCTGTTAGCCGTTGGACCGGGAACAGCTTCGCTCTGGATAGACCCATCAGAATCTCATTGGTAGTATGACTATGTGTCTATGGGAATCCGAATCAGGGTAGGTGTATGTGGTCTTAACCTGAGACTTGCATCGCTAATACTTGCGACAATCAGTACGCTTTGGTTTTGGTCGTCCGGAGCTTTAACAGGTTCTGTGTATGCCTCTTCTAGGTTTACTGAGAATAATAGTGTATTGAGTGTGATGTCAAGATGGAAGTATCACTTCAGTCATATGGAGAAGATGATCACGCAGGGATACATAACTAGTACTCTCAAATGCTGCAGCTATCGGGATAGTATGACTAGGTCATGATTATCCGATTAAAGAGACTAGTTACTGATGATCTTATATATGCTTCGTATGGGGCAGACGCAATTCCAGCCTTAGGCCTAGCATGTGACTTCCGATACTGGATCGTAATACGCAATACATTCTATACTACGCCTAATACAGATTATATATTCCATGTTGAATATTTCTGGAGAATTGGGTAGGCACGATGCTTTGCTAGAAGCCAACCATGTCTTGTAAATCGGTAAGAACATGATATCGGGTACACACGTGTCGGATAGTCTGACAACCGTATTTACTGCCAACATATCCAGGGATCTCTTGGGTCGCTTCCCAAAGATTCCCCGATGACATTTGACTCGAACAGAATTAATATGGGATTAATCATGAGAGAGAAAATTAATATATGATTAATTGCGGCAAGAATTTATCTGGAATAAATTGAATAGAAGAGAGAACGCGATTAATTTAGAATTAATCAATTAAATAATATATTGGATATATTAATTGAAATTAGATTTCAATGCGGAATTAAAATTGAATTTTAATTCGGGGGAACGAATAATTTGAATTAATTCGTAAGCGACTTTCGTAATAATGTTGCTAGGCATTATTATTTAATTAAATTGGATTTAATTACGTCGCACCGAAAAATTCGTTTAATCGGATTAAACGAACCCGAGCCTAAAGTGTGTTGTGTAAACCAACTTGAATTTTGAATTTAGGTGGTAGAACCCACAACTTACATCAACTTGTCACTATTTGTGATGTAAGTAGTTGGCAAAAAGTAAATTGGATTTATTACACATAACACCTACCATGTTTAGAAAAGATTGAATGAGTTTTGGAAACAACAACTATTCACATCTCTCTCTCTCTCCTTTTTTCCTTCCTTTCCCGTGAGCTCCTCTTTCTTCCTTAAAAATTTTGTTGCAAAATTTCAAGCATTGCTAGTACTTTGGGAGTCTTTGAAGGTGATAGGGAAACTCACCCTTGAGTTTTGAACACTCAACAAAGCTTGGAGCTTCCTCATCCAAGGAGAATTTTTGAAATTCCAAGCCGATCAATGTAAGTTCTTTCCGCAACCGTTCATGATAGATTCACACACAAATCAAGTCTTAGAGATCCTTCGCATGTCTAGGACACTAACAATGGTATCAGAGCCATATCTAAGCATGATTTGAATATAGGGTTCTAAACTATAATTTGGGGATTTTATGCTTGGAGTATGAAAATTCGAAATTGGTTGTTTGGTTGTGTTTAGATGATGATGAATTGAATTTGTGCATCATTGGATTTGTGAAAAATTGATTAGATTAATTTTCCCCAAATTCCCTCGCTTGGCCGAATGTAACCCTAGGTGTGCTCATGGTGATTTTTTGAATTTAGAATATTGGATGAGTTAATGGCATGAAATGAATATTGATTGTTGATTTAATTAGATTGAAATCAAAATTGGATATTATTTTGCCCATTGCCGTGAGATTAAGCATGTTGGAATGAGTTGATTTTGCCTCAATTTTGTGTTGGACATGAATTTGAGAATTAATCATGATTAATTTGATTAATTAATATTTTAGAAATATTAGATTAATAGATTAATTGTGTTAATTACACTTTAATAAAATTAATGTGATATTTGGAATATTATGTTAATATAAATTAGTCTTTAAAATTGGATTGGGCTAATTTTTTTTATTTGGGCTAATGGGGTTGGTTGGGCCAAGTTTGGTTTTGGACAATTGGGTTGGATCCAATTGGGCCTAAAACCATTTCCATAAAGTCCAAATATGACTATTGGGCCTTTAATAATTTAATTGGGCCTAAATTGATTTTGTGGCATAGGGTGATTCCTAACTTGGGCCTTGGCATCTTGGGTTTGTTGGACAGTTATGACCCATAGCGTCACTGTTTGTAAAAAACATTATGGTTTTGTACCAATTAACTATGTAGTAATGGAAATTTCCTTTTATCATTTCGTAATTAGATTACTTAAATGTGTGAATGATGAAAGTTCGTATGATTAGTTCCGGATTGAGATGATATGAGACAATATCAATCCACGACGGTTTAATCATTAAATATCCCTAGTTGTAGTGTTATCGAGACTGGACATCGATAATGCGGAATAGACTAGTATCGCACTTGTGCGTGTTATGGAAGCGTAACAACATAGTTCTCATATATTTAAGTATTAGATACTTATGCAAGTGTGGTAGGAGGTTATGTTTTACCGATGGTACGGCAAAACAGCTTCGCTCTGGATAGACCCTGTGGAGTCCCATTGATAGTATGACTATGTGTCTATGAGAGTCCGCTTCAGGGTAGATGTATTTGGTCTTAACCTGAGACTTGCATCGCAAGTACTTGCGACAATCAATACGCTTTGGTTTTGGTCGTCCAGGACTTTAACAGGTTCTGTGTACGTCTCTTCTAGGTTTATTGAGAATCGTAGTGTATTGGGTGTGATGTCAAGATGGGAGTATCACTCCAGTCAAATGGAGATGATGATCGCGCATGGATAAATAACTGGTTCTCTAAGGGTTGCAACCATCGGGATAATATGACTTGGTCATGATTATCCGATACTAAAGAGACTAGTTTCTAGTGATCCGATATATGCTTCGTACGGGGCAGACACTGTACCAGCCCCAATCCTTGCATGTGATCATCCGATATTGGATCGCAATACGCAATACTATGTATACTATGCCTGTTAAAGATCGTATATTCCATTAAGAATAATTCTGGAGAATTGGGTAGGCATGGCGCTTTGCTAGAAGCCAACCTTGTCTCATAAATCGGTAAAAATGTAGTACTAGGTACGTACGTGTTTAGATAGTCCTATTGGTTTCTAAATTAGGTCCCAAGATCATAACAAGCATGAAAATAATGTGTGAATACATCAAAGGAGTTGCGGAATACTCACATCGATCGGTTGAGACGATTTGATGAAGAACAAAACCAAAATTCTGCCTCCAAGGTGCGCCCACTGCATGCAGTCCACTGCTCGCATTTTTCAGTTTTGCTTCATGAATTTGAGCTCCAAATCTTTGTCAAACGATTCCCGGCTCGTGGGTGAGTTTCCCTAACACCTTCGTATGACTTCTAAGTGTGCTAGCACCCTGATTGTTGCCACAAAAATCATCCAAAATTGCCTCCCACTGCTCACATTTTTCAGCAAACCAGTGAGCTCTATTTGGCCCTTTGGGCGTGAGCTAGAGAGAAAGAATGAGAGATGAAATGTGTTTGATGAGTTGGTAAAACAATTTCCAAAATGCTTTATATATATTTTCCATAAAATATATTAAAGATTTACCAAATAAATTATCAAATAATTAAATGTTAAATACTTTCCACCAACTAACACTATTCCACCAACTTATATCACTCAAAGTGACAAGTTGCTTTTCATTCAATCAATCACATCAATCAATCAAATATCACATCACTCAAAGTGACGCTTGATTTGACGCTTGATGTGACAAATGATTTGACGCTTGACGTGACTCACGTACCGCACTCGAATTCGAAATGCGAATGCGCTCGCAATCACTCACGGGCTCGGGTTCGCTAATTCCTAATTAGCGAATTTTCCGTCGCGTCGTTATTAAATGATTACGCCTAGCGAAATCCCCATTCACGTCGCTAACGAATTAATTCTAAATTAATTCGTTCGCCCGAATTAAAATCTAATTTTAATTTCGCGTCGAAATCCAATTTCATTTAATATATCGAATATATTAATTTACTCGACTAATTCGAAATTAATCGTTCTCTCTCTTTAGACGATATTTTATCCCAGATAAAATATCTCCGTAATTAATCCCAGATTAATTTTCTCTCTCATCGAATTAATCCCAGATTAATTTTCTCTCTCATCGAATTAATCCCAGATTAATTAAAGTGCGAGTCATACATCATCGGTGAATCATTGGGAAGTGACCCATGAGATCCCCAGATATGTTGGCAGTAAATACGGTCGTCGGACTATCCGAACACGTAAGTACCTCGTACTACGTTTATTCCGATTTACAAGACAAGGTTGGCTTCTAGCAAAGCGCCATGCCTACCCAATTCTCCGGAAATATCCTTACAGGAATATATGATCTGTATCAGGCGTAGTATACATCGTATCGTGTATATCGATCCAGTATCAGATAGTCACGTGCTAGGCCTAGGACTGGAGTTGTGTCTGCCCCGTACGAAGCACGTGTCGGATGTCTGGTAACTAGTCTCTATAATCGGATATACATGACCTAGTCATAATATCGCGATTGGCCGCGCATCACTTAAGAGCACTAATATCGTATCCATCGTGACATCATCTCCACTATGACTGGAGTGATACTTCCGTCTTGTCATCACACTCAATACTCTACGATTCTCAATATACTCAGTATCGGCGTACACAGAACCTGTTATAGCCCTGGACGACCTTAACTAAAGTATATTGATTGTCGTAAGTATTAGCGGTGCAAGTCTCAGGTTAAGACCAAATACACCTACCCTGATGTCGGACTCCCATAGACACATAGTCATACTACCAATGGGATTCCGAGGGGGTCTATCCAGAGCGAAGCTGTTTCCCGTACCATCGGTGAAACATAACCTCCTACTACACTTGCATGAGTATCCTATACCCAAATATATGAGGACTATGACATTGTGCCCTCACAAACGCGCACAAGTGCAATACTAGTCTTTTACGTATTTATCGATGTCCAATCTCGATAATACTCTAACTAGGGATATTAATGATTTATCATTCGTGGACTGATATTGTCTCATATCATTCTCAGTCCAGGAACAAATCATAGGGACCTCTCATCATTTATACATCTAAGGTGATCTAATCACAAATGATAAGAGTGCAATCTCCTTTGTCACATAGTTAATTTGTACAACAACACCATGATCTGTACAAATAGTGACGCTATGGGTCATAATTATCCAACAAGTCCGACGATCGGATTTACTGCCAACATATCCAGGGATCCCTTGGGTCGCTTCCCGAAGATTCACCGATGACGTATGATTCGAGCGTAATTAATCTGGGATTAATTGCGGAGAGACTTTATCTGGGAAAAAGTAATATTTGAAGAGAGAGAAAGATTAATTTGGAATTAATCATTAAAATAATATATTTGATATATTAAACGAAATTAGATTTCGACACGGAATTAAAATTAGATTTTAATTTGGGCAAACAAATTAATTTAGAATTAATTCGTTAGCGACGTGAATAGTAATTTTGCTAGGCATAATTATTTAATTAAATTCGATTTAATTACGTCGTGACAGAAGTTCGTTAATTCGGAATTAGCGAACCCGAGCCCGGGAGTTTTTACGGGCCACTCACATTCGGAATCGAGTGGGGCCCACATGTCACATCAAGTGTCACATCACATGTCACCTTAAGTTACTTTTGGTTGATGTGTTTTGGTGGAGTTGTTGGTGGCTTGTAAAATACTCCAAATTGAAAGCATGAGTTGCCTTTACCAAATCCAACTTTTGGTATATCATTTTAATTGTTTTTGAAACAATTACACAACTTACTTCACTCTCTCTTATTACCGAAAACAGAAGCAGTTTTTTTCTCCCAATTTTCTTCTTCATCACCGAAAATTTGAAGGAAGAAAGTGAAGGATTTTTGTTGCAAAAATTCTCAAAGAGCTAGCACTCATCAATGATCATTACAAGGTGTTAGGGAAACTAATTCAAGAACTTGGAATCCACAAAAGCTTGGAGCTTGGATATACATTTCTTGGAGACACCTTGGCCGAATCTTAAAGCTTATTAGAGGGAAAATTTTGTTGTTTGACGCATCCATTATCCGCTCAATGTAAGTGTCTTTCTGCCACTCTTCTTTGTTATTCATTCACATTTCTATGCTTATTTGATCTTGGGAATAAACCTAGAAACCCAACAATGGTATCTATGAGCCAAAATGAGCATGAAATGAATTAGGGTAAAATTCGGGTAAAATCAATTTGAGCATGATTTGATAAAATTGATTGATTGAGTATGCTTGAATGATGATATATTGAGGTTGTATTGGATCAATTTCATGAGATATTGATTGGATCAATTTTTACCCTATGACTTGGCTTGGCCGAATATGTATGTTACCCTAGGTTCATGGTATTTTTTGTTTCGATGATCATTGGATGACTTGAAACGATTGGGATATGTCAATTTAAAATTCAATCGGATTGAAAAACGATTTCGGACAAAATTCCCTACTATTGCCGAGAGCCTTATGGCATGAAACAAGTTGATTTTTTGATTCAAGAATGTTGGACATTAGTTGAACAATATGATACATAATTAATTAGTTAAATTGTATTTTGGAAATATTAATTTGGGTAATTAATTGATGTATTACACTTAATTAATTGAATTATAAAATTTGGAATTTTAAAATTTGATTAATGGGCTTAATTTTGAATTGGGCTTGAAAATGTTATATTTGGGCATAATGGGCTTGGTTGGGCCAAGTTGGTTTAGGCCAATTGGATTGGATCCAAATTGGGCCTAAATCATTCCATTAAGTCCAAATGTAATAAATGGGCTTTAAAGGTTTAATTGGGCCTTATGGGCTAAAAATGTTTTCTTGGCAAATGAGGGTGATTCCTTAATTGGGCTTGGTAATTTGGTTTGACCCATATTGACCAAAGCCCATGCCTTATGAAATCAATTGAAAGCCCATTGGACTTTAATTAAACGAACATTGGATGTTAGTTGGGCTTTGAGACCCGATTAGATTAGATTATATTTGGAATCTAAATCAATAAAGCGCATTAAAAAAGTGTAGATATTTAATTTGGAATTAAATAAATGAATTAGTATTGAATACGACTTAAATTAGATTTAACGAGTAGTTCGATATAATTCAAGAATTCGTACTTTGAGTACTTATTCTCAAATGAGTTGGACTCGCGCAAAAATCAAATAGTTGTTTGAACATTGGATGATCACATAATTCAAAGACTAATTAATTGGATTAGATTGGTTGAATTGCATGCTATGAATGAATATATGGATGTGTTAAATGAATAGCGTATATCGGATGGATATTAGAAGGGAAATGGAAATTTTAGAAATTGTTGTAAATTTGGAATTTATAAATTGGACCTGCGTGTCCAGCCTTATCTCTCATTATTTCTTTGTATTTTCTTCTCACCTAATTCCCCTCAATGTAATGGGGTTTCTATTATTGTATTATGTAATTGGGTAGAAGTAGAATAATGCTAGCCGGGGAGAGGAAATATAGTGATTTGTTCTAGGAACAAGTTGTTAAATATCCATCCGCATATCGTTATTAATTTACTTTTGCGCCTTATTATGTGTTTAGAATGCATGTTTAAGGGTGTATGATGATGAGACCTAACAAAGATAATAAATTGGTTGCCAATTTACGCGAAAATCCCTCAAAACATATTAAGCGATATTTCCTTCCATTGAGTGATTCTTACTCAAGATCCAAGATTGGCATTGGTTTGTTGGTCAAAGTCAAGGCCTTTGTCATATCGCGGATGTGTTTGAATCATGAAAGTTTGTGTTCCATATCGGTGTCTTGTCCAAGTTGTGATTTTTTGGCCACAGTCAAGATCACTTCTTGTCCATCGACATTGATTACGAAACTTTCCCACGTCAATGGGTCCCTCTTAACTGGAATCATTAAGCTTTAAACATGCTCTTGAATTTAACATAAACATTATTGACTTTGATTCTAATCTAATCAAACCAACAATCAACATTTATATCATGCTTTAAACACATCCAATGTTGTTAAAAAAAATTTCTCAAAGTAGTAGTCCACTGTCATGACTTTCGGCCAAGGTAAGGGGATTATCAAATTTTGATCCAATCAATATTTCACAAATCTAATCATGCATAACTCTAAGTTAACATAATCTAAGCATGCTCAAAGCATCAATTTGAAGAAATCATAATCAAAACATAAAAGCCCCAAATTTTAGTCTCATGAACCCTAAAATTTTCATGCTTAAAATTGGCTCTTGATAGCATTATTAGTGTTCCTAGAACATGCCAAGGATCTAATAAGCAAGAAAAGGTGTTCATAAATTCATTATAAGTTGTGAAATTACTTACATTGAATAGATTTGAGCTTTTAAATTTTTTGAGAAGAAGATCTCCAAGATGCTTCCTTTGTTGATTCCAAGCTTTGAGTTGTGAATGAAGATCTCCAAGATCCAACCTTTGTGTTGATTCCAAGCTTTGATTTGTTTCCCTATCACCTTTGTTGATTCCTTGAAGTGCTAGCTAACTTGATTTTGCAACAAAATCAAAGAGAGAAGAACTAGGAAGCTCACGCCCACATGAAGAGTATTAGGGTTTGTGTTTGTGAGATTTTTTTTACCAAATGAGAGAGAGAGATGTCTTTTGGTAAAAACCAATTTACCTTTTTCACCTAAACAAGGTGGTTGGGTAAATGGTTTCACCAAAACCATTCCAAGGTGGTTGGAAAGTAAATGGTTTGGCATAAATGCCAACTACCACATGTGAAGTGGGCCCCACATTTGAATTCAAAATTCAAATGTCTCTACGAACATTTACCGCGGTTTAGATCCGTTTAATCCGATTAAACGAACTTTCGTCGCTAAATAATTAAATCTAATTTAATTAAATCACGATGCCTCGCAAATATATTACGAACGTCGTTTACGAATTAATTCTAAATTGATTCATTCGTTCGTATTAAAGTCCGACTTTAATTTCGTAATGAAATCCAATTCATATTAATATATCCGATATATTTATTTTAGCCCATACGAATAAATTAAATAGAAAAATCAAATTTACGATTAAATTTATTTTACTGATTAATTCCAAATTAATCGCGTTCTCTCTCTTCCGAACACATTTAATCCCAGATTAAATAAAGCTTCAATTAATCCCAGATTAATTTTCTCTCTCTTAATTAATCCCAGATTAATTCTAATCGAGTCAACTGTCATCGGTGAATCTTTGGGAAGCAACCCACGAGACCTCTGGATATGTTGGTAGTAAATCCGGTTATCGAACTATCCGATAAAGTGAGTACCTCGTACCACGTGCTTACCGATTTACAAGACATGGTTGGCTTCTAGCAAAGCACCGTGCTTACCCAATTCTCCAGAAATATTCTTACTGGAATATATATAATCTTTTTCAGGCGTAGAATACGTAGTATTGCGTATAGCGATCCAGTATCAGATGTCACGTGAAAGGCCTAGGGCTAGAATAGTGTCTGCCCCGTACGAAGCACATATCGGATATCAAGCAACTAGTCTCTTTGAATCGGATAATCATGACCTTGTCATATTATCCCGATGGTTGCAACACAATAGAGAACTAGTTCTGAATCCCTGCGTGATCATCATCTCCATATGTCTGAAGTTATACTTCCGTCTTGACATCACATCCAATACACTATGATTCTCAATAAACCCAATAGAGGCGTACACATAACCTGTTAAAGCCCTGGACGACCAAAACCAAAGTTTACCGATTGTCGCAAGTACTAGCGATGCAAGTCTCAGGTTAAGACCAAATACACCTACCCTGATGTGGACTCCCATAGACACATACATACTACCAATGGGATTCCGCGGGGTCTATCCAGAGCGAAGCTGTTTTCCGTTCCATTGGTAAAACACAACCTTCTATCGCACTTGCATAAGTATCAAATACTTAAATAATTGAGAACTATGTTGTTATGCCCTCATAACTCGCACAAGTGCAATACTAGTCTATTTCGTATTATCGATGTCCAGTCTCGATAATACTACGACTAGGGATATTTAATGATTAAACCTTTATGGATTGATACTGTCTCATATCATCTCAATCCGGAACTAATCATAAGGAATTTTACCATTTATATATCAAAGTAAATAAATTGCAAAACGGTAAAAGGCAATTTCATTACAACATAGTTAATTTTGTACAAAAACACAATGTCTTTTACAAACAGTGACGCTATGGGTCAAAATTGTCTAACAGTACGTGCCAACGAACTGTTAGCCCTCATTCATGGTGACGTATATGGGTCCATATCTAGCTAGGCTAGAGGTGGTTATGAATACTTCATAACCTTACGGATGATGCATCTCATTATGGTTGTGTTTATCTTATGAAACACAAGTCGGAAACTTTTGAGAAATTCAAAGAGTTTCGACACGAAGTAGAAAAACAGACCGGCAAAAGTATTAAAACATTACGATCGGACCATGATGGAGAATACTTAAGCAATAAGTTTCTCGATTACTTGAAAGAGTATGGTATTCTTTCACAGTGGACTCCTCCTAGAACACCTCAATTGAACGGTGTGTCCGAATGGAGAAACCGAACTTTGTTAGATATGGTAAGGTTAATGATGAGTCGCATTGAGCTACCAATTTCCTTCATGGGATACGCATTGAATAGTGCAATACTTATTTTGAATAAGGTTCCATCAAAGTCTGTTGGATAGACTCCATATGAAATATGGACAAGAAAGAAACTGAGTTTTTTCATTCCTGAAGATTTGGGGATACTGGGCATATGTTAAACGTTTGGATGATACCAAACTAGAATCGAAATCGGATAAGTGCCTATTTGTAATTAGTTATCCCAGGGAGGCCAAATGATATTATTTCCACAACCAGTAAGAGAGCAAAATATTTGTTGCTCTCCATGCGATTTTCCTTAGAGTAATTCCTAAATATAGTGGTAAGTGAGAGGAAAGCTGAACTCGATGAAAATCAGAGTGATACTATTTCTAGCACCGATCCCCTCATGGAACACGAACAGCTCATCAGGGATGAGACTGTTCCACAATCTTATAATACACAAAAACCGCGTAGGTCAGAGAGAGTAAGAAAATAACCTAAGAGGTATGGGTTTCTGATCTCACCTCATGTAGACATCAATCTTGTTGAGGAAGATGAACCAACTATGTATGAGGAAGCGATACAAGGTATCGACTCCACATTATGGAAATGTGCCATGAAGTCCAAAATGGATTCTATGTATACCAACCAAGTTTGGACACTGGTTGATGTATCAGAAGGCATTGTGCCTATTGGTAGCAAATGGGTCTTCATGGTGAAGACATACATGGATGGCAACATACAAACGCACAAAGCTAGGATTGTAGCGAAAGGGTATCATCATCAACATGGTGTCTATTATGACAAAACCTTTTACCCGTTGCCATGATTAAATCCATTCGGATAATGCTTGCTATTGCTGCATATCGATTATGAAATATGACAAATGGACGTCAAAACCGCTTTCCTTAACGGAATCCTTTTAGAGGATGTTTACATACAACAGCTTGACGGTTTTGTTGTGCCAAAACATGCAAACAAGGTTTGCAAGTTAAATCGATCCATTTATGGATTGAAGCAAGCATCGCGTTCTTGGAACCAACGTTTTGATGAGATCATAAGAGAATATGGTTTCATTCAAAACGAAGATGATTATTGTGTATATAAGAAGGTTAGTGGGAACGCACTGACATTGATTGTCCTATACGTTGATGATGTGTTGCTTTTTAGAAATGACATTCCCATACTGAAATTGGTGAAAGCTTGGCTTCCATTAAAATTATCTATAGAAAAACTTGGGAGAGGCAACATTTATTCTAGGAATAAGGATCTACTAGGATAGATCTAAAAGTTATTGGCACTATCTGAGAACTCGTACATTGACAAAAATATACGCAACCTGATGTCTCATATGCTTTGAGCATCTGCAGTCACTATTAGGCCGATCCAAGTGATGGTCACTAGATTGATGTTAAGAACATCATTTAGTATCTTAGACGAACAAATAGATGTAAAACTGGAAAGAAAATGGATCTGACCAGGTTGTCCTCCATTCGAGATTGCATTTTCAGACGGTTATACACTTTATACCTAAATGTAAACATAAGAAAGCAAGAATTAGCATAAATAATCATCAGGATATTTGTCTCTCAAACTCTCTCCCTCACTCGACCAAGCACGCTCAAAACATACTCGACCTTTAATACTAGGATTCTTCTCTTTAAGGAATCTTCCAGAACATTCCAAGTCTATGGAGAAGGAGAACTTGAGGTGACTGGGATCACCGATGCAAGTTTCCAAATCGATAAAGATGGCTATAAGTCGCAATAAGGGTATATATTTTATTTGAACAATGGAACAGTGAGCTAGAAATCTTCCAAGCAAGATATTGTTGCCGATTCAACAATAAAAGCGGAATATATTGATGCGGCTGAGGCAGCAAAAGAAGCATTTTGGATCTATAAAATTCCTAATTGGATTAGAAGTAGTTCTGTCTGCAGCTGAACTGGGCTACAACATAGGCTAAGGAACCACGGTCTCATCAATGATCCAAGTATGTACTTCGACGGTTTCATCTGATTTCGTGAGATCACACATCGTGGCGATGTGATGATCAAAAAGATCGTTTCAGATGATAACCTTGCAGATCCACTGACGAAAGCAATTTCTCTGCAAAATTTTGAGCGACCCGTACATAGTTCAAGTGTTGGACACTTGAGTGATTGGCTATAGGCCAAGTGGGAGATGTTAGTTTCCTAGTGTTAGGTTCTCCTAGAACATTCCAAGGATCTATTAAGCATAAAATTGCGTGAATTAACAAAGTAAGTTGCGGAAAAATACTCACTTTGATCGGCTAAGTAGGATGTGGAGATAACAAAAATTTTGACCTCCTTTGTGTAGTGCTCCAAGTTCTCCTTTGTATGAATGGTTTAGCTCCAAGCTTGATCTTTGAATTCCAAACTCAAGGGGATAGTTTCCCTATAACCTTTGTAGACTCCTTTATGGGCTAGCAAAGGAATAAATTGCAACAAAATCTTCCCTAAGTCAAGAAACAACTCTCGACAATTGAGAAGAGAAGAGGGAGAGGATTTTCACTGCAATTGCAAGAAGAGAGAGTGAGTGAGAGTTGATTGATTTTCCAAAATTCAAAACCATATACCAAATCTTCAAAAGTTGGTAAAGGTCACTCACTTTTCAAATAAAATAATGGAAATGTGTTTTACAAGTTAAAAATCAACTAACAACGTCCATCATCAAAAAAGTGATGAGATTGACTACTGATGTGACTTGATGTGGGCCCCACTTAATTCAAAATCCGAGTGGGCCCGTAAAACACATATCGGGCTCGGGTTCATTAATTCTGAATTAACGAATTTTCCATTGCGACATAATTAAATCAAATTTAATAAAATAATAATGCCTTGCAAAATTATTACGAAAATCGCTCGCGAATTAATTCTAAATTAATTTGTTCGCCCGAATTAAAATCCAATTTTAATTCTGCGTTGAAATCTAATTTCAATTAAAATATCGAATATATTATTTAATCGATTAATTCCAAATTAATCGTTCTCTCTCTACTATTTGAATTTTATCCCAGATTAATTATTTTAGCAATTAATCCTAGATTAATTTTCTCTCTCTCATAATTAATCCTAAATTAATTCTGTTCGAGTCATACGTCACTGGTGAATCTTTGGGAAGCGGCCCATGAGATCCCTGGATAGCTTGGCAGTAAATCCAATCGTCAAACTATCTGAATACGTGCGTACCTCGTACCACATCCTTACCGATTTACAAGACATGGTTGGCTTCTAGCGAAGCACCGTGCCTTCCCAATTCTCCAGAAATATTATTTAAGGAATATATAATCTATAACAGGCGTAGTATACTAAGTATTGCGTATTACGATCCAGTATCTGATGTCACATGCAAGGTCTGGGACTGGAATAGTGTCTGCCCCGTACGAAGCATATATCATGTCACAAGCAACTAGTCTCTTTAATCGGATAATCATGACCTTGTCATATTATCCCGATAGTTGTAACATAATAGAGTACCAGTTTTGTATCCCTGCGTGATCATCATCTCCATATGACTGAAGTGATACTTCCATCTTGACATCACACCCAATACACTACGATTCTCAATAAACCCAGAAGAGGCGTACACTGAACCTGTTAAAGCCCTGGACGACCAAAACCAAAGCGTACTGATTGTCGCAAGTATTAGCGATGCAAGTTTCAGGTTAAGACCAAATACATCTACCCTGATTCGGATTCCGATAGACACATAGTCATACAACCAATGGGATTCCGAGGGGTCTATCCAGAGTGAATTTTTTTCATACCATCGGTAAACAGAACCTTATATTACACTTTCATGAGTATCCAATACCCAAATATATGACAATTATGCTGTTACGCTTCCATAACGCGCACAAGTGTAATACTAGCATATTCCGCATTATCGATGTCCAGTCTCGATAATATTACGACTAAAGATATTAATGATTAAACCTTTAGTGGATTGATATTGTCTCATATCTTATAATTCGGAACTAATCATAAGGACTTTTATCATTTATATATATTCAAGTAATCTAATTACAAAATGATAAAATAGCAATTTCCTTTGTCATATTATTAATTTATACAAAAACCACAATGTCTTTTACAAATAGTGACGCTATTGGTCATAATTGTCCAATAATCTACCACTTGGCCTATAACCAGTCACTCAAGTATCTAACACCTCAACTATGTATATGTCGCTCAAAATTTGGCTGAGGAATAACTTTCATCAGGGGATCTACAATGTTGTCATCTGATGCAACCTTCTCGATCTTCACATCGCCACGATGTATGATCTCACGAATCAGATGGAAACATCGAAGTACATGTTTGGATCGTTGATGGGACCGCGGTTCCTTAGTCTGCGCTATAGCCCCGTTATTGTCACAATACAAAAGAATGGGCTCAGCTGCTAACGGAACAACTCCTAATCCAATTAGGATTTTACAGATCCAAACTGCCTCTTTTGCTGCCTCAGCTGCAGCGATATATTCCGCTTCTGTTGTTGATTCGGCAATAGTCTCTTGCTTGGAAGATTTCCAGCTCACTGCTTTATTTTTCAAACAAAATATGTACCCGGATTGCGATTTACAGTTGTCTTTATCAGTTTGGAAACTTACGTCGATAAACCTAGTTACCTCAAGTTCTCCATCTCCATAGATTAAGAAAGCATCATTAGTTCGTCTAAGATACTTAAGGATGTTCTTAACCGCAACCCAGTGACCATCACCTGGATCGGCCTGATAGCGACTACATATGCTCAAAGTATAGAAGACATTAGGTCGCGTACATATCATGACATACATGATCGATCCGACTGTAGAAGCGAACGGGATCCGACTCATGTTGTCTCACTCATCTTGAGTTTTATGACACATGTCCTTAAATAGAGTGACGCCATACGACACTGGCAACAGTCCCCTCTTAGACTGATCCATGTTGAATCTCTTCAACACTTTGTCAATGTATGTGCTCTGGGAGAGTCCAATCAGCTTTCTAGATCTATCCCAGTAGATCTTTATTACCAGAATAAAGGCTGCTTCTCCCAGATCTTTCATGGAGAATTTTAATGAAAGCCAAACTTTCACTGATTATAGCATGGGAATGTCATTGCCAATAAGCAATACATTATCTAAGTAAAGGACAATGAATGTCAATGCGCTCTCACTAACCTTCTTATATACACAAGGATCATCTTCGTTTTGAACGAAATCATATTCTTTTATGATCTTATCAAAATGTTGGTTCCAAGAACGCGATGCTTGCTTCAATCCATAAATGGATCGATTTAACTTGCAAACCTTGTTTGCATGTTTTTGTACGATAAAACCATCAGGCTGTTGTATATAAACATCCTCTAAAAGGTTTCCGTTAAGGAAAGTGGTTTTGACGTCCATCTGCCATATTTCGTAATCGAAATATGCAGCAATAGCAAGCATTATCCGAATGGATTTAATCATGGCAACAGGTGAAAAAGTTTTGTCGTAATCAACAACATGTCATTGAAGATACCCTTTCGCTACAAGCCTAGCTTTGTACGTTTGTATGTTGCCATCCATGTCAGTCTTCTTCTTGAAGACCCATTTGCAACCAATAGGTTTTACGCCATCTGGTGCATCAACCAGTTCCAAACTTGGTTGGTGTACATGGAATCCATTTTGGATTTCATGGCTTCTTGCCATAAAGTAGAGTCGATATCTTGTATCACTTCCTCATATGTTGCCGGTTTGTCTTCCTCAATAAGATTAATATCCATATGAGGTGAGATCAGAAACCCATACCTCTCAGGTTGTTTTCTGACTCTCTCCGACCTATGCAGTTCTTGTGTATTCAAAGATTTTGGTACAGTCTTATCCCTGATGAACTGTTCATGTTCCGTTAAGGAATCTGTGCCAGTAATAATATCACTCAGACTTTCATCGAGTTCTACTTTCCTCCCACTAACCACTGCATTTAGGAATTCCTTTTCGAGGAAAACTGCATGTAGAGCAACAAATACTTTGTTCTCTTGTGGGTGGTAGAAGTAATATCCTTTGGTTTCCCTAGGATAACCTACAAATAGACACTTATCTGATTCGGGTTCTAGTTTGGTACCATCCAAACGTTTAACGTATGCCCAGCATCCCCAAATCTTCAGGAATGAGAAACCCGATTTTTTTCCTGTCCATATTTCATATGGAGTCTGTTGAATAGACTTTGACGAAACCTTATTCAAAATAAGTATTGCACTGTTCAATGCATATCCCCATAAGGAAATAGGTAGCTCAGTGCGACTAATTATCGACCTTACCATGTCAAACAAAGTTCGGTTTCTCCGTTCAAACACACCTTTTAATTGAGGTGTTCCGGAAGGAGTCCACTGTGAAAGAATACCATATTCTTTCAAGTAATCGAGAAACTCATTGCTTAAGTATTCTCCACCACGGTCCGACCGTAATGTCTTAATACTTTTACCGGTCTGTTTTTCTACTTCGTGTCAAAACTCTTTGAATTTCACAAAAGTTTCCGACTTATGTCTCATATGATACACATAACCATAACACGATGCATCATCCGTAAATGTTACGAAGTATTTATATCCACCTCTAGCCTAGCTAGACATGGGCCCACATACGTCACTATGAACGAGGGCTAACAGTTCGGTGGCACATGCACCTTTACCGCTAAAAGGTGTTTTAGGCATTTTGCCTAATAAACAAGATTCGCAAACGTCATATGAATTTGGATCAAATCCGTCCAAGTACCCACTTTTTGAAAGTATGGATATGCGAGTCTTGTTAATATGTCCTAGACGACAATGCCACATATAAGTTTCATCTTTGTTACTTAATTTAACCCTTTTGTTTGTTACATTATATGTTTGAGATTGATTTATATTCAAAATATAAAGACCATTATTCACATCAGCACTACATATCTCAATATCATTTTTTTACAAAAAACACCCTGTGTTTCTGAATACAAAAGTATGCCCACATTGGGCTAATAAAGATACAGAAATATATTCCTAGTCAAACTAGGTACATAATAGCAGTCTGATAATGTAAGTACATGCCCCGATGGCAGTTCCAAAATATAGGTCCCAACACCCAAAACAGCGACTCTAGTCCCATTTCCAACTCGGAGGTCTATCTCTCCTGAAGTCAGTCTCCTGCAAATCTGCAGATCCTGCAGATCAGTACATATATGAGTACCACAACCAGAATCAAAATCCAATTTTTAAAACTAGAAGTAGACATGTTTATTTCAATAACAAACATACATGAAGCCGGTGCCTTGCCCGCTTTGATTTCCTTCATGTGCGCCTTGTACTCATGACAGTCACACTTCCAGTGACCCTGTTTGCCACATTGTAGGCAGAATCTTGGGATTTTTCCTTTGCCTTCCCAGAAGACTTTGATGATTTAGCCTTGCCATTTCTCTTCTTCTTTTTCTTCACGCCTCTAGTAGGCTTTGGCCAACCCTTGGCAGACTGAGATGTGAAGCGAAGTGCGCCTTACGCTTTTTGCCCTTCAAAAGCTCTTTTTCTACTTCTCACAGCATTGCCATCAACTCTCCAAGAATATGGTCTTGGTTCATCATATTATAGTTCATGATGAACCCGCTCCAGCTGTCAGGAAGAGACTGCAAGATCAAATCTATAAAAGTCTCAGCCTCAAAGGTTATACCTAGCTGACCCAGCTGGTCGATGTCAGCAATCATCTGTGACACATGGTGCTCGACAGATGTACCCTCTGACATTCGAGAGCGAAAGAGCTTCTTCTACAATTCATGCCTTTACGATCTAAAGTTAAATCGATGAAGGTCCTTTAATTTTTCCATCATAGTATAGGGATCCAATCCCTTGTTCTGGCGATGAAATTGAGGGGTCATTGCAGCGAGCATGACAGATTGAGCAGTTGAGTTGTCATCGCTGTGAGTCTTCCAAAGCTCAAGCTCAAGTGGCTTCTCAATTCCGGGCTTATGCACTAGAGGTCTCTCTATCGTATAGAGCATCTTCTCGGTCCCCGGGACAATCCTGAGGTTTATATCCCAGTCAGGAAAGTTCGCACCATTAAAGACATTTTCGCCAATGATAATGTCCCTAACGTTGATCTTTCCCGCCATCTTAATTGCAATAGTCTAACTATTCAATTAACGATTTTTGGGTACAGTCCAACTTTTACAATAAAAAATAATAAAATATTAGTCCAACTAATAAATAAATAAATAAAATGACGAAATAATTTGAAAGCACGTATTGGCAAGTATTTGAACGAAATTGCAAATTCAATACTAGCCTCCCACTATTTTTCGGCGATCCTCTAACCCTCTGTTGAGTACTCAGGAAACCTAGTTTCCTAGTGGGCTAGGATCCCGTTAAATAACATTCAACCTTGACTTTGGCTAACAAGCTGTATGATATTTAACTAGGTAGATCTCTAAGATCAATTGGATCTCATCCAATTCCTAGATTCGGTAGGTGGACCTCAAAGTCCGAAACATATATACAATATATATGCCAATATATCCAATATATTTTCCTAACCTTTTCATCTAAATCAACTAAGCTTTGGCTTTGGCACAACAAGCTTAATGATTCCAGTTAAGCGGGACCCATTGACAGTTGGAAAGCTTCCTAATCCACGTCGATGAACAAGAAGTTACCTTGACTTTGGCCAACAAATCACAACTTGCCCAAGACATGCGATATGGAACAAAGCTTTCGTGGTTCAAACACATCCGCGATGGACATTGATCTTGACTTTGGCCAACAAACCAATGCCAATCTTGGATCTTGAGAGAGAACCACTCAATGGAAGGAATTCGCTTAATATTTATTTGAGGGTTTTTTGCGTAAATTGGCAACCAATTAATTATCTTTGATTAGGTCTCATCATACACCCTTAATCATGCATTCTAAAAGCATAATAAGGCGCGAAATAAATAATAACGATATGCGGATGGATATTTAACAAATTGTTCCTAGAATAAATCTCTCATTTTCCTCTCCCGGCTAGCACTATTCTAACTTCTACCCAATTACATAATACAATAAAGAAACCTCATTTACATTAAGGGGAATTAGTAAGAAAAGAATTACAAAGAGTCAATAGATAAAGGCTGGACACGCAGTTCCAATTTAATAAATTCTAAATTTATTACAACAATTTCCAAAATTGCCCTCACCCATCTAATATCCATCTGATATACATTATTCATACAATACATCCATGTATTCACACAAAGCATGTTATTCAATCAATCTGATCTAATTAATTAATCTTTGAATTAAGTGATCATCCAATGTTCAAACAACGATTTGATTTGCGCGAGTCCAACTCGTTTAAGAATAAGTACTCAAAGTGTGTATTCTTGAATTATATTGAACTATAATTTTAAATCCAATTTAATTTGTATTCAATACTAATTCTCATTTAATTCCAAATTAAATAATTACACTTATTAATGTGCCTTTTCGACTTAGATTCTAAATCTAATCTTAATGGGTCTCAAAGGCCCAATTAGCATCCAATGTTAATTTAATTAAAGTCCAATGGGCTTTTAATTAATTTCTTAAGGCATGAACTTTGGCAACCAAAGCTCAATAAGGAATCACCCTTTGCCACAAAATTAATTTTGAACCATTAGGTCTAATTAATTATTTAAAAGCCCATTTAGTATATTTGGACTTTATGGAATGGTTTTAGGCCCAATTTGGATCCAATCCAATTGTCCTAAACCAACTTGGCCCAACCAAACCCATTAGGCCATATTAATCCACGAACGGTTTAATCATTAAATATCCCTAGTCGTAGTATTATCGAGACTGGACATCGATAATGCGGAATAGACTAGTATTACACTTATGCGCGTTATGGAAGCTTAACGGCATAGTTCTCATATATTTAAGTATAGGATACTTATGCAAGTGTGATAGGAGGTTCTGTTAGCCGTTGGATCGGGAACAGCTTCGCTTTGGATAGACCCCTCAGAATCCCATTGGTAGTATGACTATTTGTTTATGGGAATTAGGGTAGGTGTATGTGGTCTTAACCTGAGACTTGCATCGCTAATACTTGCGACAATCGGTACGCTTCGATTTTGGTCATCTGAGGCTTTAATAGGTTCTGTGTATGCCTCTTCTGGGTTTACTGAGAATCGTAGTGTATTGGGTGTGATGTCAAGATGGAAGTATCACTTCAGTCATATGAAGATGATGATCAAGCGGGGATACATAACTAGTACTCTTATATGCTGCAGCTATCGAGATAATATGACTAGGTCACGATTATTCGATTACAGAGACTAGTTGCTAGTGATCCGATATATGCTTCGTATGGGGCATACACAATTCCAGCCCTATGCCTAGCATGTGACATCCGATACTGGATCGTAATACGCAATGCATAGTATACTATGCCTGATATAGATTATATATTCTTCGTTGAATATTTCTGGAGAATTGGGTAGGCACGGTGCTTTTCTAGAAGCCAACCATATCTTGTAAATCGGTGAGAATGTGGTACACGCTACGCACGTGTCGGATAGTCCGACAACCAGATTTACTGCCAACATATCCAAGGATCTCTTGGGTCGCTTCCCAAAGATTCACCAATGACACTTGACTCGAATAGAATTAATATAGGATTAATTATGAGAGAGAGAAAATTAATCTAGGATTAATTGCGGCAATAATTTATCTGGGATAAAATTCAAATAGAAGATAGAAAGCGATTAATTTGGAATTCATCGATTAAATAATATATTGGATATATTAATTGAAATCGGATTTCAATGTGGAATTAAAATTGGATTTTAATTCGGGCGAACGAATTAATTTGGAATTAATTTGTAAGCAACTTTCGTAATAATTTTACTGGCCATTATTATTTAATTAAATTAGATTTAATTACGTCACAACGGAAAATTCGTTCAATCGGATTAAACGAACCCGAGCCCGAAGTGTGTTGAGCAAGCCAACTTGAATTTTAAATTTAAGTGGTGGGGCCGTTAACTTACATCAAATGTCTACATGAGTGATGGAAGTTGGTGGGAGCATTTAATGCCTTTTTCCCTCCAACACACTTTGCCTTTTGTTTAGCTTTTTGGAAAAACATATACCACTTTTGCAAGTCATCTTTGGTAATTGTTTTTAGAAAACACAAAATTCTCTCTTTCTTTTTCCTATTGTCGTGAGCCTTGCTTCTCCTCCATTGATTTTGCTTCAAAATCAAACAAGCTAGCACTTAAGGAGTCTTGTGAGGTGATATGGAAACTCACCATTGGGTTGGATTCATTCAACAAAGCTTGGAGCTTCATCAACATACACAATTTTTTAAATCGCAAATCCGTTCAATATAAGTTTTTTCCCCAAACTCACTTGATTATTCACACACAATATCATGACTTAGAGACCTTGGGCATGTCTAGGTGTTGGACAATTATGACCCATAGCGTCACTATTTGTAAAAGACATTGTGGGTTTTGTACAAATTAACTATTTAACAAAGGAAATTGTCATTTTATCATTTTGTGATTAGATTACTTGAATATATATAAGTGATAAAAGTCCTTATGATTAGTTCCAGATTATAAGATATAAGACAATATCAATCCACTAAAGGTTTAATCATTAAATATCTCTAGTCGTAGTATTATCGAGACTGGACATCGATAATACGGAATAGGCTAGTATTACACTTGTGCCCGTTATGGAAGCGTAACGACATAGTTCTCATATATTTGGGTATTGGATATTCATGCAAGTGTAATAGGAGGTTCTGTTTACCGATGGTACGGAAACAGCTTCGCTCTGGATAGACCCCTCGGAATCCCATTGGTATTATAACTATGTGTCTATGGGAATCCGAATCAGGTTAGATGTATTTGGTCTTAACCTGAGACTTGCATCGCTAATACTTGCGACAATCCGTACGCTTTGGTTTTGGTCATCCGGGGATTTAACAGGTTCTGTGTACGCCTCTTCTGGGTTTATTGAGAATCGTAGTGTATTGGGTATGATGTCAAGATGGAAGTATCACTTCAGTCATATGGAGATGATGATCATGTAGAGATACAGAACTGGTACTCTATTATGTTGCAACTATCGGGATAATATGACAAGGTCATGATTTTCCAATTAAAGAGACTAGTTGCTTGTGATCTGATATATGCTTCGTACGGGGCAGACACTATTCCAGTCCCAGGCCTTGCATGTGACATCAGATACTGGATCGCAATACGCAATACTTAGTATACTACGCCTGTTATAGATTATATATTCCTTAAAGAATATTTCTGGAGAATTGGGTAGGCACGGTGCTTTGCTAGAAGCCAACCATGTCTTGTAAATCGGTAAGGACGTGGTACGAGGTATGCACGTATTCGGATAGTCCGACGACCAGATTTACTGCCAACATATCCAGGGATCTCATGGGTCGCTTCCCGAAGATTCACCAATGATGTATGACTCGAACAGAATTAATCTGGGATTAATTATGAGAGAGAAAAAATTAATCTAGGATTAATTGCGGAATTAATCGATTAAATACTATATTCGATATTTTAATTGAAATTAGATTTCAACGCATAATTAAAATTGGATTTTAATTCAAGCAAATGAATTAATTTAGAATTAATTCGCGAGCGATTTTCGTAATAATTTTGCAAGGCATTATTATTTTATTAAATTTGATTCAATTACGTCGCAACGGAAAATTCATTAATTCGGAATTAACAAACCTGAGCCCGATATGTGTTTTGCGGGCCCACTCTGATTTTGAATTAAGTGGGGCCCACATCAAGTCACATCACTAGTCAATCTCATCACTTTTTGATGATGGAAGTTGTTAGTTGATTTTTAACTTGTAAAACACATTTCCATTATTTTATTTGAAAAGTGAGTGACCTTTACCAACTTTTGAAGATTTGGTATATGGTTTTGAATTTTGGAAAATCAAACAACTCTCACTCACTCTCTCTTCTTGCAATTGGCGTGAAAATCCTCTCACTATTCTCTTCTCAATTGCCGAGAGTTGCTTCTTGACTTAGGGAAGATTTTGTTGCAATTTCTTCCATTGCTAGCACATAAATGAGTCTACAAAGGTGATAGGGAAACTATCCCCTTGAGTTTGGAATTCAAAGATCAAGCTTGGAGCTAAACATTCATACAAATGATAGCTTGGAGCACTACACAAAGGAGGTCAAAATTTTTGTTATCTCCACATCCTACTTAGTCGATCAAAGTGATTATTTTTCCGCAACTTACTTTGTCAATTCACACAATTTTATGCTTAATAGATCCTTGGAATGTTCTAGGAGAACCCAACAATTGTATCAGAGCTAAATTAAGCATGAAATGGATTAGGGTTCATAAACTTGAATTTGGGTATTTTTGTTTGGAGCATGATTTCATCAAATTGAATGTTTGGTTATGTTTAGATTATGATAACTTAGAGTTATGCATGATTAATTTGGAGAAAAATTGATTAGAAAATTTTTCCCTAATTACCTTATGATGGCCGAATGTAATAACCCTTGTAGCTCATGGTGATTTTTGATTTTTAGACCATTGGATGTGATTAAAATGCATGAGTATATTGATTTGTGATTTAATTGGATTGAAATCAAAATTGGATATAAAAATGCCTAATTTCCGTGAGCTTGATGTGAATGTTTTGAGTTGATTTTTCTTCAATTGTGTTGGACATGAATTGAAAATGATAAAGCATGATTAATTAATTAAATTGGTGTTTTGGAAATATTAATTTGACTAATTAATTATGGCTATACACTTTAATTAAAAATTATGATATTTGGAATATTATAATTTAATAAATTAGTCTTTAATTTGGAATTGGGCTAATGTTGTTCATATCTTATTAATCTGGAACTAATCATAAGGTCTTTTATCATATATATATTCAAGTAATCCAATTACAAAATGATAAAATAGCAATTTCCTTTGCACACAGTTAGTTTGTACAAAAACCACAATGTCTTTTACAAATAGTGATGCTATGGGTCATAATTGTCCAACAATCTCCCACTTGGCTCATAGCCAATCACTTAAGTATCTAACACTTGAACTATGTACATGTCGCTCAAACTTTTGCTGAGAGATAGCTTACGTCAGTGGATCTGCAATGTTGTCATCTGAAGCGATCTTTTCGATCTTGACATCGCCACGATGTATGATCTCATGAATCGGATGGAAACATCGAAGTGCATTCTTGGATCGTTAATGACACCACGGTTCCTTAGCCTGCGTTATTGCCCCGTTATTGTCACAATACAAAGGAACGGTCTCAGTTGGTAACGGAACTACTCCTAATCTAATTAGGAATTTACGGATACAAACTGCTTCTTTTGCTGCCTCAGCTGCAGCGATATATTCCGCTTCTGTTGTTGAATCAGCAACAGTCTCTTGCTTGGAAGATTTCCAGCTCACTGCTCCGTTGTTCAAATAAAATATATACCCATATTGCGACTTAGAGTCGTCTTTATTGGTTTGGAAACTTGCATCGGTGAACCTAGTCACCTCAAGTTCTATATCTCCATATATTAAGAAAGCATCCTTAGTTCGTCTAAGATACTTAAGGATATTCTTAACAGCAATCCAGTGACCATCACCAGGATCGGCCTGATAGCGACTGCATATGCTCAAAGCATATGAGACATCAGGTCGTGTACATATCATGGCATACATGATCGATCCGACTGCAGAAGCGAACGAGATCTGACTCATGTTATCTCTCTCATATTGAGTCTTAGGACATAAGTCCTTAGATAGAGAGACGCCATGTGACACTGGAAGTAGTCCCCTCTTAGACTGATCCATGTTGAATCTCTTCAACACTTTGTCAATGTACGAGCTCTGGGAGAGTCCAAGAAGCTTTCTAGATCTATCCCGGTAGATCCTTATTCCCATAATAATGGATGCTTCTCCCATATCTTCATGGAGAATTTAAATGAAAGCCAAGCTTTCACCGATTTTAGCATGGGAATGTCATTGACAATAAGCAATGCATCATCAACATAAAGGATAATGAATGTCAGTGTGCTCCCACCACCCTTCTTATATACACAAGAATCATCTTCGTATTGAATGAAGTCATATTCTTTTATGATCTCATCAAAACTTTGGTTCCAAGAATGCGATGCTTGCTTCAATCCATAAATGGGTCGATTTACCTCGCAAACCTTGTTTGCATGTTTTGGTACGACAAAACCGTCAGGCTGTTGCATATAAACATCCTCCAAAAGGTTTCCGTTAAGGAAAGCGGTTTTGACGTCCATCTGTCATATTTCATAATCAAACTATGCAGCAATATCAAGCATTATCCGAATGGATTTAATCATGGCAACATGTGAAAATGTTTCGTTATAATCGACACCGTGTCGTTGACGATAGCCTTTCACTACAAGCCTAGCTTTTTACATTTGTATGTTGCCATCCATGTCAGTCTTCTTCTTGAAGACCCATTTACAACCAATCGGCTTAACGCCTTCTGGTGCATCAATCAGTGCCCAAACTTGGTTAATATACATGGAATCCATTTCGAACTTCATGGCATCTTGCCATAAAGCAGAGTCGATACCTTGTATCGTTTCCTCATACGAAGCCGGCTCATTATCCTCAATAAGATTAATATCTACATGAGGTGAGATCAGAAACCCATACCTCTCAGGTTGTTTTCTGACTCTCTCCGACTTACGCAGTTCTTGTGTATTAGAAGATTGTGGTACAGTTTCATCCCTGATGAACTGCTCGTGTTCCGTTAGGGAGTCGGTGCCAGGAACAGTATCACTATGATTTTCATCGAGTTCTATTTTCCTCCCACTTACCACTGCATTTAGGAATTCCTTCTCCAGGAAAACCGCATGTAGAGCAACAAATACCTTGTTCTTTTATGGGTTGTAGAAGTAATATCCTTTGGTTTCCCTAGGATAACCTACAAATAGGCACTTGTCCGATTTGGGTTCTAGTTTGGTTTCTTTAATGTATTATGTAATTGGGTAGAAGTTTGAATAGTGCTAGCGGGAGAGAAGAAAGTGAGAGATTTGTTCTAGGAACAAAGTTTGTTATATATCCATCAGCATATCATTATTAATTTATCCGCGTCTTATTATGCTTTTAGAATGCATGTTTAAGGGTGTATGATGAGACCTAATCAAAGATAATAAATTGGATGCCAATTTATGCGAAAAACCATCACTTCATTATTAAGCGTATTCCTTCCATTGAGTGGTTCTTTCTCAAGATCCATGATTGGCTTTGATTTGTTGGCCAAAGTCAAGATCATTGTCCATTTCAGATGTGTTTGAACCATGAAGGCTTTGTTATATATCGCATGTCTTGGGCAGTTATGACTTGTTGGCCAAATTCAAGGTCACTTCTGTACATCGACGTGGATTATGAAGCTTTCCCACTGTCAATGGGTCACGGTTAACTGGAATCATTAAGCTTGTTGAGCCAAATCCAAGGCTTAGTTGATTCAGAGGAAAAAGTTAGGAAATATATATTGGATATATAGCTTGGACTTGGAGGTCCACCTACCGGATCTAGGAATTGGATAAGATCTAATTGATCTTAGAGATCTACCTAGTTAAGTTTCATACAGCTTGTTGGCCAAAGTCAATGTTGTGTGTTATTTAATGGGATCCTAGCCCACAAGGAAACTGGATTTCCCGAGTAATCAACAGAGGGTTAGAGGCTCGCTAAAAAATAGTGGGAGGCTAGTATTAAATTTCTAATTTCATTTAATACTTGCTAAATACGAGCTTTATTTTTCGTTGTTATATATTTATAATAGTTAGACTAATATTTTATTATTTTCTTTGAAAAATTGGATTGTACCATAACTTCATTTGTAGTTGATTATATAGTTGGACTATAGTAATCATTACATTTGATTATACCCGATATCGTTGATTGAATAGTTAGACTATTGCAATCAAGATGACTGGAAATATTTGCGTTAGAGACATCGTCATGGGTGATAATGTCTTTAACGGTGCCAATTTTCCATACTGGGAGATAATCTCAGGATTGTCTTGGGAGCTGAGAAGTTGCTCTATGTCATAGACAGACCTCTCGGGCCTGAGCCTGGACATGAGCGGGTTGTTGATCATAAGCTTTGGAAGACTCACAGTGATGACAACTCAACTGCTCAGTCCGTCATGCTTGCCGCAATGACCCCTCAATTTCGTCGTCAAAACAAGGGATTGGATCCCTATAACATGATGTTGAAATTGAAGGACCTTTATAGATCTAACCTTAGATTTCAAAAGTATGAATTGCAGAAGAAGCTTTTTCGCTCTCGCATGTCAGAGGGTACATCTGTTGAGCACTATGTGTCACAGATGATTGCTGACATCGAACAGCTAGGTCATCTGGGCATAACCTTCGAGGCTGAGACTTCCATAGATTTGATCTTACAGTCTCTTCCCGACTGCTGGGGCGGGTTCATCATGAACTACAATATGATGAACCAAGAGAAGACTCTTGGAAAGTTGATGGTGATGCTGAAAGAGGTAGAGTCATAGCTTCTGAAGGGCAAGAAGCGCGAGGCGCATTTCACTTCGACATCTCAGAAGGCAAAGGCTTGGCCGAAGGCTTCTGGAGGTGTGAATAAGAAGAAAAGAAAGGGCAATGCCAAATCATCAAAGTCTTCTGGGAAGGAAAATGATAAATCCCAAGATGTCTGTCTACAGTGTGGCAAATGTGGTCACTGGAAGTGTGACTGCCGTGAGTACAAGGCGCACATGAAGGAAGTAAAGACGGCCGAGGCTCCGGCTTCAAGTATGTTTGTTATTGAAATAAACATGTCTACTTCTAGTTTTAAAAATTGAATTTTTGATTCTGGATGTGGTACTCATATAAGTACTGATGTGCAGGATCTACAACTTAGCAGGAGACTAGCTTCAGGTGAGATTGACTTACGAGTTAGAAACGGGACCAGAGTCACTGTTTTGGCTGTAGGGACTTATGTTTTGGAACTGCCCTCGGGGCATGTACTTACTTTATCAGACTGTTATTATGTACCTAGTTTGACTAGAAACATTATCTCTGTATCTTGTTTGACCCAAAGTGGGTAAACTCTTGTATTCCGAAACAATAGGTGTTTTGTTTATAAAGATGATTTTGAGATATGTACAGCTAATGTTAATAATGGTCTTTATATTTTGAATATAAATGAATCTCAAACATATAACATGACAAACAAAAGGCTCAAATTGAGTAAAATAGATGAAACTTATATGTGGCATTATCGTCTGGGACATATTAACAAGACTCGCATATCCACACTTTCGAAGAGTGGATACTTGGATGAATTTGATCCTAATTCATATGATGTCTACGAATCTTGTTTATTATGCAAGATGCCTAAAACGCCTTTTAGCGGTAAAGGTATACGAGCCACCGAACTGTTAGCCCTCATTCATAGTGACGTATGTGGGCCCATGTCTAGCCAGGCTAGAGGTGGATATTAATACTTCATAACCTTTACTGATGATGCATCACGTTATGGTTATGTGTATCTTATGAGACACAAGTCGGAAACTTGTGAGAAATTCAAAGAGTGTCGACACGAAGTAGAAAAACAGACTGGGAAAAGTATTAAAACATTACAGTCAGACCGAGGTGGAGAATACTTGAGGAATGAATTTCTCGATTACTTGAAAGAATATGGTATACTTTCACAGTAGACTCCACCCGGAACACCTCAATTAAACGGTGTGTCCGAACGGAGAAACCGAACTTTGTTGAACATTGTAAGGTCAATGATGAGTCGCACTGAGCTACCAATTTCCTTATGGGGATACGCATTGAACAGTACAATACTTATTTTGAATAAGGTTCCGTTAAAGTCTGTTGGACAGACTCCATATGAAATATGGACAGGAAATAAATCGGGTTTCTCATTCCTGAAGATTTGGGGATGCTTGGCATACGTTAAATGTTTGGATGGTACCTCATTTACATTGAGGGGAATTGGTGAGAAGAGAAATACAAAGAGTAAAGAGATAATAGGCTGGACACGCAGGTCAAATTTCATAAATTCTGAATTTATTACAACAATTTCCAAAATTGCCCCACCGTTCTAATATCCATCTGATATACATTATTCATACAAATACATCCAAGTATTCACACATAGCATGTTTTCAATCAATCTAATCTAATTAATTAATATTTGATTATTGACCATCCAATGTTCAAACAACGATTTGATTTGCGCGAGTCTAACTCGTTTAAGAATAAATACTCAAAGTACGTATTCTTGAATTATATTGAATTACAATTTTAAATCCAATTCAAATTGTTTCCAATACTAATTCATATTTAATTCCAAATTAAATAATTACACTTATTTTAGTGCCTTTTAGACTTAGATTCTAAATCCAATCTAAATGGGTCTCAAAGGCCCAATTAGTATCCAATAATATTTTAATTAAAGTCCAATGGGCTTTCAATTATTTCTTAAGGCATGGGATTTGGCCAATATGGATCTAATCCAAGATGCCAAGGCCCAATAAGGAATCACCCTTTTGCCAAAAATCAATATAGGCCCATTAGGCCCAATTAAATTATTAAAGGCCCAAAAGTTATATTTGGACTTTATGGAAATGGTTTTAGGCTCAATTTGGATCCAATCCAATTGTCCAAAACCATGCTTGGCCCAACCAAGCCTATTAAGCCCAAATACAACAAATTAGCCCAATCCAATTTTAAAGACTAATTAATATTGATATAATATTCCAAATATCACATTAATTTTTATTAAAGTGTAATTAACATAATTAATCTATTAATATAATATTTCTAAAACACTAATTAATCAAATTAATCATGTTTTAATTATCCAATTCATGTCCAACACAATTGAAGTAAAATCAATCCATTAAACATGCTCAATCTAATTGCAATGGGCATAAAATAACACTCAATTTGATTTCAATCCAATTAAATCAACATACAAGATTTATATTATGCCATAAACTCATCCAATGGTCTAATTTAACAAAAATCACCATGAGATTACAAGGGCTTATTTTCGGCCATGTAAAGGATTTTAGTGAAAAATAAATCTAATCAATTTTCTCAAATCCTATGATGCACAAATCCCATTCATCATCATCAATACACAACCAAAATGTTGAAAAAATCACACTCCAAGCACAAAATCCCCAAACAAAGTATATAAACCCTAAATACAAATCATGCTTCGATATGGCTCTGATACCATTGTTAGTATCCTAGACATGCCCAATGTCTCTAAGTCATGATATTGTTTGTGAATGATCAAGTGAGTTTGCGGAAAAAACTTACATTGAACGGATGTGCGATTTCAAAAGTTTTGTATGTTGATGAAGCTCCAAGCTTTGTTGAATGAATCCAACCCAAGGGTGAGTTTCCCTATCACCTTGCAAGACTCCTTAAGTGCTAGCTTGTTTGATTTTAAAGCAAAATCAATGGAGGAGAAGAAGCAAGGCTCACGGCAATAGGAAGAGGAAAAAGAGAATTTTGTGTTTTGTATTTTGTATTTTTGTTTTCTAAAAACAATTACCAAAGTTGACTTGTAAAAGTGGTATATGATTTTCCAAAAAGCTAAACGAAAGGCAAAGTGTGTCGGAGGGAAAAAGGCATTAAATGCTCCCACCAACTTCCATCACTCATGTAGACATTTGATGTAAGTTAGTGGGCCCCACTCCTTAAATTCAAAATTTAAGTTGGCTTGCTCAACACACTTCGGGCTCGGGTTCGTTTAATCCGATTGAATGAATTTTCCGTTGCGACGTAATTAAATCTAATTAATTAATAATAATGCCAGCAAAATTATTACGAAAGTCGCTTACGAATTAATTTGGAATTAATTCGTTTGCCCGAATTAAAATCCAACTTTAATTCCGCGTTGAAATCTGATTTCAATTAATATATCCAATATATTATTTAATCGATTAATTCCAAACTAATCGCTTTCTCTCTTCTATTTGAATTTTATCTTAGATAAATTCTTGCCGCAATTAATCCTAGATTAATTTTCTCTCTCTCATAATTAATCCTATATTAATTCTGTTCGAGTCAAATGTCATTGGTGAATCTTTGGGAAGCGACCCAAGAGATCCCTGGATATGTTGGCAGTAAATCTGGTTGTCGGACTATCCGACACGTGCGTACTGCGTACCACATTCTCACCCATTTACAAGACATGATTGGCTTCTAGCAAAGCACCGTGCCTACCCAATTCTCCAGAAATATTCAACGAAGAATATATAATATATATCAGGCATAGTATACTATATATTGCGTATTACGATCCAGTATCAGATGTCACATGCTAGGCCTAGGGCTGGAATTGTGTATGCCCCGTACGAAGCATATATCGGATCACTAGCAACTAGTCTATGTAATCGAATAATCATGACCTAGTCATATTATCTCGATAACTGCAGCATATAAGAGTACTAGTTATGTATCCCCGCGTGATCATCATCTCCATATGACTTAAGTGATACTTCCATCTTGACATCACACCCAATACACTACGATTCTCAGTAAACCCATAAGAGGCGCACTGAACCTGTTAAAGCCTCGGACGACCAAAACAAAAGCGTACTTGTAGGCACTGCATTTTTGCATATAAATCCCGATGATGAGTCTCATTTGGAGGCACTACCTTTTAAGTCGCGGAAGCCGCGGGAAACGGACGTCGGAAGAGAAAAGATGGAAATCAGTACTTTTTCGAATTTGACTCGCTTGTTTAGCTTCGGGCTCGCTGGTGGACCTCCGTTTTATGTACCTTTAGCCTAAAAAAACCCGCAAACCTTTTAAACTTGGCCAAAAACCCTTGTCACCCACCTAACCCACCAAGACAAAGCCCACACCACCACCACCTAGGCCCACATGCCCATCACCCTAAAATACACCCAAATTAAATTAAATATTAATTAAATAATGTAATTGAATTAAATAAAATAATTAAACCATTTACCAAATTAAATAAGACATAAAATATAATTATACCAAATTAAAATATTGTAACTTCCTAACTTAAAATATTATATACTAAATTAAAGAAATATTATACCAAATTAAAATCAATCATAACCAATTAAAAATATTGACTTCCTAATCTAACAAATTAAATGCCTAATTAACACCAATCAAATATTCAACCTTCCTAATTCACCAAATTTTGTCCCCCCAATCAATCAAATCCTTTCCTTGTTTGGCACCAAATCCATGCAAACCCTACCCTCTCACTATAAAAATAAAACAAATTGCAACCCTAATCTAGCTCTCACTCACGGCACCAACACAAAAAAATAAACCAAAGAAAGAAACCCTAAACTACTCACGTCCACTCTCTCGCCTCTCACCCGGCCACAACAAATAATATAAACCCTCTCTCTTCATTCAGTACCGGACCTTCAACCTCAAAATGTAACTGACCATCACTCAATTCACGCACAGATTCACGTGCAGCCATAGACCTTCACGCCCAGCGCAGCCACACGAACTGACCAGCTCGCAAACCCACTCACGCCAAGATCACGCCACACAGACTGCCCATTGACCAACACCCTCACCCCACTTATGAATTAATAGCCATTTCATCACTCAACACCTTCACGCATCCAGTAACCTCACGCCATAATCCCACATCGATCAAGGACCTCACGCTTTAGCCCTCATCAAAGCCACACTCACCCCTTCATGTAGCCACAAAGTACAGAATACACGCCCAAACTGACCCCGAAACAGCCCCAAGAACCCCTCAAACTCTCGTCAAAACACAGCCCCACTGCACGCCCAAAACACAACCCCAAAACGCCCACTACACTGCCTCATTCACTGCCGCACATTACACCTCTATTCTGTCCAGTTTTGCCGCAACTTAAACCCCCAAAACAGTCCAGAAAACACCCCAAAACTGCATTAAAAAACTGCACAAAACCCCCCTAAAAATCACCATAAACAGCAGCCCTTGCCTCAAAAAATCGCCAAAACAGTGACCTGAACAGTGAGCAGAAAATACAGAGGAAACAGCAGCAAAACGGAGGCCAAACAGCAAGTAAAATAGCAAAACAGTGAGCTAAGATGCTAAACCAGTGAACCGGAGAAGTTGAGGAGCTTTACCCTTCCGATCTCCGTGAAACGCAAGTCCGAAAGTCGGCAAAAAAGGTTAGACCTGAGGGTATTTTCCACATTCGTTTTCTATTTTATTTTATTATTCATTGAGTATTGTTCGCATGATTGTTATGTTAAAATGCATGTTGTGGCCCTTGAGTAGATAAATATGAATGGATTACGAAATATTGTATGTTGTGGCCTTGGAATAAAATGAAAGATGTGTCAACTCTTGCGGTATATCGAATGGAAACCCGGACATAAATTTCATAGCCGATTCCGAATGGACGGTAGTATGATCTGTACTCGGGATACGACTCCACGTACCACTTGAGTAAACGGCACTTTCTTTTGTTTTATGTTGCTTTGATTTATTTATTATTCGTCATTTAAATTCTATATGTTACATGTTTATGCATGATGCGATCAAGCGCATGGGCTTAGTAAGTCGGATTAAATGTCCCCTATTTGGAGGGGTTAAAACCATTTACCACGATCCTTTGTCGCGCCGGTTGATATGTGTTCGGTTGAATGTAAGATATGTTCAATCGGGCATACTAAGTTTGATATTATTGTCTTTATTCTTTGTATGCATGATACGATCGAGTGCTTGGGCTTAGTAAATCGGATTAAAGGTCCCCTATTTGGAGGGGTTAAAACCCTTTACCATGATGCTTTGCCACACCGGTTGTTGTGTGTTCGGTTGAATGTAAGATATGTTCAATCGGGCATACTAAGTTTGATATTATTGTCTTTATTCTTTGTATGCATGATGCGATCGAGTGCATGGGCTTAGTAAGTCGGATTAAAGGTCCCCTATTTGGAGGGGTTAAAACCCTTTACCACGATACTTTGCCGCGCCGGTTGATGTATATTCGGTTGAATATAAGATGTGTTCAATCGGCTATACGAAATCCCATATGGTCATCTTTATCATTGTACGCATCGTAATGAAAAGCACATTTATTCCATTGGTTGCATCACTTACCTTAGTCTTGACTTAACGTATTACAATTCATATATCCATGTCATGATAGCATTTGAGTATTATTTCTTGTGGTATATCGGATGGAAACCCAGACATAAATTACGTAGCCGATTCCGAATGGACGGTAGTGCGGTCTGTACTTGGGATACAATTCCACGTACCACTTGGAAAAGTGCTCATATGTGTGTTTGTGTCCATATTAGTTATCTTCTTTTGCACCACATCATACCATGCTTACTTTAATGCCTAATTGCATCCTTAAGTGTCTTTTTGCATTATGTATTTAGTTGACTCTTTCATCCTAAGAGGCTAGGGTACTTAAGAGAGCCTCGCTCCACCCTCCCTTTGGGGAATCTACAACGGGAAGTCCATTTGACAGTCAGTCACACACCATAGCTCGTTGGCACGTACCTTAGTGTATAAAAAAGGTACGCTCACTTGGTCGCTCGAACCCTTGAGTGGGGAGACCTAGTTGTGGGTAATCCTTCGTCAGCGAGAGCCATTGTCCACACCCCCGTAAACCCACATGTGAACCGTAGTCATAGAACTATTAAGAATTATTTACTTGTGCTTGTGTTTGGAAACATGGTCGTTTGGATCCATTCGGACCTTTTGTCATGAGGTATGGGCTTGTTGGGCCATTTAAACTGGGACAAGAACATATCTTATGATGATTGGGCCAAAAGCTTCTAAAACTCCAATGGGCCATTATATGTTTGTGTTTGGGAACATTATCATTTGGATACGGTTGGACTTCTTGCCATGAGATGTGAACTTGTTGGGCCATTTAAACTGGGACGAGTTCACTCCTATGACAGTTATCCCAAAAGCTTCAAAAATAATGATGGGCCGATTTGTGTGAAAATTTTAATGAGTTGATATATTTCTTGTATCGCATGCATCTCATGCACCTCATGCATACATGCACCATGTTAACCCCTTTTTGTCTTGAAAGCCATCAAAGATACCCATTGGTTAGGGAAGATGGCAGACTTGTCAAAAGACCGAGCAGCCACCAGGAGTACCGGCAGAAGACCTAGCCCAACAGGATAGGAAACTCAATCATGCATGCATGCATACACGTAACATATTTGCATCCTTTTTGTGTTTGTTCTGTTTTGTAATAACAAGTTTCAGAGAGAAAAAGAGAAAGCGTCAAATGCAAGCCAACCAGAAGCAGCAACAGTACAATGTCAGCAGTCTTCAGGAATGAATCACAGGGGCGAGGCCCATATCAGTATCAGTCTGGGGGCGAGGCTCATATCAACATCAGTCTGGCCGGGTATGGCACTCTGGGGGCGAGGCCCACATCCTTATCAGCATCAATCTGGCCGGGTATGGCATTTTGGGGGCGAGGCCCACATCCTTATCAGCATCAGTCTGGCCGGGTATGGCACTATGGGGGCGAGGCCCACATCCTTATCATCATCAGTCTAGCCGGGTATGACACTCTCGGGGCGAGGCCCACATTGACATCAAATCAGTTTTGCCGGGTATGGCACTCCGGGTATGGGGATACATAATCAGTTTTGCTGGGTACGTCACTCCGGGTATGGAGACATCTGATCAATTTTACCAGGTACGGCACTCTGGGTATGAAGACATCAGATCAATTTTGCCAGGTACGACACTCCGGGTATGGAGACATCAGTTTAGCACGCCAGGTACGGCACTCCGGGTATGGAGATATTACTGCGACGCCTTGGGTATAAGGTTTAGCACGCCAGGTACGGCACCCCGGATATGGAGATATTACTGCGACGCCTTGGGTATGAGGTTTAGCACGCCAGGTACGGCACTCCGGGTATGGAGATATTACTGCGACGCCTTGGGTATGAGGTTTAGCACGCTAGGTACGGCACTCCGGGTATGGAGATATTACAGCGACACCTTAGGTACGAGGTTTAGCATGCCAAGTACGGCACTCCGGGTACGGAGACACCACTGCGACACTCTAGGTACGGAGACGCAACTACGACACCTCGGGTATGAGGTTTAGCATGCCAGGTACGGCACAACATCAACTCCACGCAACACATGGCAAGTCAAGTGGCAGCTGGCGAGCCAGGTAAGTAAAAATACATTGCATAACTTCGATAGGATTGTCACTGTTACACGTTACACAAGTAACATGTATGAATGATGCGATCGAGCGCATGGGCTTAGTAAGTCGGATTAAAGGTCCCCTATTTTGAGGGGTTAAAACCCTTTACCACGATGCTTTGCCGCGCCGGTTGATATGTGTTCGGTTGAATGTAAG
This sequence comes from Zanthoxylum bungeanum, assembly GCA_019454045.1. Classification (NCBI taxonomy): domain Eukaryota; kingdom Viridiplantae; phylum Streptophyta; class Magnoliopsida; order Sapindales; family Rutaceae; genus Zanthoxylum; species Zanthoxylum bungeanum. The sequence goes on from SKCR01042563.1 coordinate 56,887, forward strand.
ATATGTTCAATCGGGCATACTAAGTTTGATATTATTGTCTTTATTCTTTGTATGGATGATGCGATCGAGTGCATGGGCTTAGTAAGTCGGATTAAAGGTCCTCTATTTGAAGGGGTTAAAATCCTTTACCACGATGCTTTGCCGCGCCAGTTGATGTGTGTTCGGTTGAATGTAAGATATGTTCAATCGGGCATACTAAGTTTGATATTATTGTCTTTATTCTTTGTATACATGATGCGATCGAGCGCATGGGCTTAGTAAATCGGATTAAAGGTCCCCTATTTGGAGGGGTTAAAACCCTTTACCATGATGCTTTGCCGCGTCGGTTGATGTATATTCGGTTGAATATAAGATGTGTTCAATCGGCTATACGAAATCCCATATGGTCATCTTTATCTTTGTACGCATCGTAATGAAAAGCACATTTATTCCATTGGTTGCATCACTTACCTTAGTCTTGGCTTAACGTATTACAATTCATATATCCATGTCATGATAGCATTTGAGTATTATTTCTTGTGGTATATCGGATGGAAACCCATACATAAATTCCGTAGCCGATTCCGAATGGACGGTAGTGCGGTCTGTACTTGGGATACAATTCCACGTACCACTTGGAAAAGTGCTCACATGTGTGTTTGTGTCCATATTAGTTATCTTCTTTTGCACCACATCATAGCATTCTTACTTTAATGCCTAATTGCATCCTTAAGTGTCTTTTTGCATTATGTATTTAGTTGACTCTTTCATTTACACATGGACATGAAATGGCTATTTGTTTATGCTTCCGCACGTATAAGTATGATATGTCTATGAAATCACATGTTCACCATTATTTGATTCGCTTTTATGTGTGCTTGCGTGGTTAGTGTGTGCTTGTGTTTCCATGAATACAATATGACAATGAAGTTGTATGTTCGTTGCTACTTTGATTTACTTTCAAGCATGCAATCTTAAATGTAAGATATATGCAAATTTAGGTGTATGTTTTATTTTTGCGCATATGAACTTAGAAGCATGATACTCTTGGAAATAAGTGTTACTTAAGCTTGATTAAATTATTACACAAATCCTTTCATTACAAGTGACATAAGTAAGGGACCATTCCGAACCCAACGGTTTGAGGTCTTCCCTTGCGAGGGGTGAGTGCGGCCTTAAATCTCATTTTCCCGGTTCATACAGGGTGGCAACTCCATTATTCTCCGGTTTAGTCCCCCGCGGGCTACTCCGTACTCCCAACCGGGCCGCGAGCCCGGGACATCATGCGTCGCCCAAGTTCTGTGTCCCACAGTACTGATTGTCGCAAGTATTAGCGATGCAAGTCTCAGGTTAAGACCACATACACCTACCCTGATTCGGATGCCCATCGACACATAGTTATACTACCAATGGGATTCCAATTGATATATGAGAGAGAAAATTAATCTAGGATTAATTGGGGTAAGAATTTATCTGGGATAAACTTCGAATAGAAAAAGGAACGCGATTTATTTGGAATTAATCGATTAAATAATATATTGGATATATTAATTGAAATTAGATTTCAATGCGGAATTAAAATTGGATTTTAATCCGACCGAACGAATTAATTTGGAATTAATTCGTAAACGACTTTCGTAATAATTTTTCTAGGCATTATTATTTAATTTAATTGGATTTAATTACGTCGCAACGAAAAATTCGTTTAATCGGATTAAACGAACCCGAGCCTAAAGTGCCCGAGCCTAAAGTGTGTTGTGTAAGCCAACTTGAATTTTGAATTTAAGTGGTAGAACCCACAACTTACATCAACTTGTCACTATTTGTGATGTAAGTAGTTGGCAAAAAGTAAATTGGATTTATTACACATAACACCTACCAAGTTTAGATAAGATTGAATGGGTTTTGGAAACAACAACTATTCACATCTCTCTCTCTCCTTTTTTTTCCTTCCTTTGCCGTGAGCTCCTCTTTCTTCCTTAGTGATGAGCGAAAAATATATCAATATTTACCGCCCCTTTAACTTATTATTTTGTTTAGTTTCTCGGGTTTGATGAACGTTTTGATGTGTTTTAGTTTATTTTGCAGATAAAATAATATCGTATCTCAATGAAATCATTTAGGACGAAATATGGGTCAAATAAGGGTAATTACTGCATTTTTGACGAAGTGCAGTTTTGGAAATTCCAATTTTGCGCATCTGTAGTATTTTGAGCATAACGTTTTACTCCGATATCGGATTGAGCTGATTCAAGTTCCAGATTAAAGAAGACTCAAAGATCTACAGCTTTTAAAGACAAAATAATTTCGAATTCTATGGATTTCATGCCCGAAATTGATGAATCGTCCAGAAGTGTGTTGTGTGTAATTATTAAAGTCACTTTCAATCATTTTCAAAGCAAAAAATAAATTAATAAATAAATAATAAAAATTATCAAATCATCACCAAACATGATAAGAGATTAATGGAGCAATTAATAATGGATTTGGTGGAGCAATTAGTGGAGCAATTAGAGGAGCAATTAATAATTGATTTGGTGGATGATTTGATGGAGGCAAAATTTTGCCTATAAATACCAAACCATTTCATTTGTAAAATTCATACTTTCTTCTAAAGAATTCCTTAAGAATACTAAGAAGATTGTATCTTGTTTGTTTATTTACAGCTTTCAGTAATTAATTTCCGCTTTCGCACTTTCTTTTCTTTACTTTTCAGTTTTTACTTTCCGTAATTTACTTTTACGCACAATACTTTTCTTTCTTTAATTTTCAGTTTTTACTTTTCAGTAATTTACTTTCAGCAATTTACTTTTCAGCAATTTACTTTTCAGCAATTTACTTTCAGCAATTTACTTTCAGTAATTTATTTTCAGCATTTAATTTTCAGTATTTAATTTCAGCATTTACTTTCAGCATTTACTTTTCAGTATTTAATTTTCAGTATTTAATTTTCAGTATTTTACTTTATGTCTTTTATTTTATTTAAGTTTTTTTTACTACCCGTAAATATGTGTCGTAACTAAGCCAGTTATCTGGGGTTGTGATGAAATCCAATATCACCGGTTTATAAGGGGTTAGATTATAGCTTGGGTAATATCAAGATTTATTTATTGAGTCTTAATCTTAATGCTTTTTCATTAACTGGCCATTAATAAAATTGAACTGGGAAACTTAAAATGAACTAGACATAGGGATTTTAAGTTTAAGACCTTAGAATAAATAGTCCAGGATCTTCCTTGAGGATAGATAACCCTTTAATAGATTTCCTTACAGGATAGACATATACCTGTCGGGCGGGGGTAGTCATAATTGGAACTTAAACTTAATGAATCCAGATAATTTGGTTGACATAGACATATGGTTCAATTGGGTTAAACTGGGTATTTGTGTCTGACCATCGACAGAGGCTTAATCATAATTTAGTGTTCCAGGTTAATAAATCAATATATTACCCAACTTTAAGATAACCACTTCATCTTTAAAATGATATTGGAAGAAATCACAACCCTAGATATTTTTTAATATTGAATTTTCTTAAAACCTACTTTCGAAAAATTTTATTTACTTGTTTTTAAATTTAGAATCGTCACCATTTCAAATCAATCAAACAACCTGTTAGATACTAGTAATCATTTGACCTCATAAAATTAATAGATTAGATATTAAGTCCTCGTGGGATCGATATTTTTATACTACTTGAACGATACGTGTGCTTCCGTTATACGCGTGTGTAAGCACCGGTCATGTTTTTGGCGCCGTTGCCGGGGACTTATTTATCTTTCACTTTTAATTTTGGGGTTAGATACGATACTTGTATCTAATTTCTTTTTACTTGTTGTTTTTGTTTTCTTGTGTTTCAGGTTCTCAGAAACTACATGAGACAAACCAGAAGCTTTGAACTCCGATCGCTTGACCCATAAATTGAAAGAACCATCAGACAGTTGAGAAGGGAAAGGCGAGATGGCCAAAAAGCTTTAGTCAACATGGAACCTGAACCGTTGGAGGTTGCACCACCAATTCCTATTCGAGACAGAACCATTCCGTGGTTGACAAGCTCATTTCCTATATTGTACTTCCTCTCTTACCAGCAAATGCATGTGGCATCAAAACATGCATTCAGATGATTCAGCAATCAGTTCAGTTCGGGGGGAATGCATCTGAAGATCTTAATGGCCACATCAGTAACTTCCTGGAAATTTGCGGCACTTTAAACTATAACAGAGCATCAGAAGAAGCAATGAGACTGTGTTTTTCCATACACCTTGAAGGACAGAGATAAAGCTTGGCTACATTCACTACCAGCAGGTTCTATCACAACTTGGAACACTTTAGCCACCAAATTTCTTGCAAAGTACTTTCCACCAGCCAGAACCAGAAAGCTGAGGAATGACATCACATCCTTTGTACAACAAGATTCAGAAACTCTCTACGAAGCTTGGGAAAGGTACAAAGATTTTCTTCGGAAATGTCCTCACCATGAGATTCCAAAATGGCTTCAAGTCCAAACATTCTATAATGGACTTTCTGGAATAATGTGAACCACAATCGATGCTGCTGCTGGAGGAGCTTTAATGGCAAAAGGAGAAGATGAAGCCTGAGACCTAATCGAAGAAATGGCCAACAATAATTCTTTATGGCCAACAGAAAGGAGCATGATCCAAATAATTGCAGGAATTTATGAAGTTAGAGCCAACGCAGCACTGAATTCCAAGCTGGATGTGATTTGCAAAAATCTGGAAACTCTTACCACAAGATCCACAAGTTCACCATATGGAGGAGCACCAGAGTCGAACCAACTTGAAGAGAAGGTGAATTATGTCAACAATTTCAACAGACAGGGGAACAATCCATATTCCAACACCTATAACCTAGGGTGGAGGAATCACCCTAATTTATCATGGAGCAACAATTCAGGCCAACAGCAGAACTATCCACCACCTGGATTCCAGCAACAGTACAAAAGCCAGGAGCAGGCAAATGAACCAGGAATAACAGAAGTGTTGTCCTACTTGAAAAAGATAGAAGCAAAACATGACTCTCAAGCAGCAAGATCTGATACTATGTTTCAATCTCAAGCAGCAAGATATGATGCTATATTTCAATCCCAAGCAGCATTAATTCAAAGTCAATCTGCTTCTATTAAAGCACTGGAGAATCAAATTAGACAACTGGCAAATGCTCAGAGTTACAGACCGCCAGGTACCCTTCCTAGCAACACAGAGCCAAATCCAAGAAACATGGGGAAAGAGCAATGTCATGCCATCATGTTAAAAAGCGGTACTGAAATCAACAAAGATGTTGGAGCCAAAACAGCTGCTGAGGAAGTTCCAAAAGAAACAAAGCAACAGATGGAGGAAAAAGAAGCAAAGGAAAAAGAACAGATCATTCCACCTCCACCTTTTCCTCAACGTCTTCAGAAGAACAAATTGGACAAGCAATTTTCTCGGTTCCTGGATATCTTCAAAAAGCTGCATATCAACATTCCATTTGCAGAAGCATTGGAACAAATGCCCAGCTATGCCAAATTCATGAAAGTCATTCTTTCACGAAAGAGGAGATTGGGAGATTATGAGACATTAGCATTATCAGAAGAATGCAGCGCCATCATTCAGGAAACTGCAGATTGGAGAAACAATGCCCACTTCAGTCTCACTATAACTTGCTGATAGAACGCTTGTATTTCCAAGAGGCGTAGTTGAGGATGTGCTGGTCAAGGTTGACAAATTCATTTTCCCAACAGATTTTATTATCCTTGATATGGAGGAAGACGCAGACGTGCCAATCATCCTCGGGAGACCATTCTTGGCTACAGGTCGAACCATTATTGATGTACAAAAAGGAGAACTAACCATGAGGGTACAGGACCAAGAAGTAACATTCAATGTTTTCAAGGCCATGAATTTCCGAGATGATGAAAAGAATGAGGAATGTTTCAAACTCGATGTGATACACAGTACCATTCAGAACTCCAATGCAATGCAAAGTTCTATTGACAAACTTAAAACATGTCAATTTCCTGTGGAGCCTGAAGATAAAGCGTCTTGTGCAGTGAAAAAGCCAATTCTTGCACTACAAGCAACAAAAGAGAAAAAGTTCCACCAGCTCAACGAATTGGAGGAATTTCACAATCAGCCTTTTGAGGATGCCAAATTGTACAAAGAAAAGGCCAAGAAGAGACAAGATGAGGAATTAGTGCGCATACAACTGGAACCAGGGCAGAAGGTACTGTTAAACAAATTAAGGGTGAAATTCTTCCCATGGAAGCCAAAATCACGGTGGTCAGGTCCATTTGTGATCACCAAAGTCTTACCAGACAGAGCCGTTGAGATACATGATCCAGACTCCAACAAAACTTTCAAGGTTAAAAACAAACGTGTCAAGCACTACTGGGGAGAATCATTTGAGCGACAAAAAGAAAGTGTTACACTTTCAAATCCAGCTTAATGTTCGAGAAGTCAAGTCTGGTTGATGACTTTAAACTTAGCGTTAGCAGGGAGGCAACCCATGCAATTTGTGTATATATTGTGATCTGGTGTGTTTTATTTTTTTGTGTTTAGTTTTTGCAGGTTTAGTCATTTCACGATGGAAGAAGCTCTCGCAAATCTTAACAAGCAATTTCCTTCTCTCCCTCAAAAATCTCTGATGAAAGTCTACAAAGGCTTGGAACGGATGAGACTACTGATGATCAAAGGTATTCCTAATGACATTCATTGGGTAATTGAAGCACGAGTCCGATTGGCAGGTGAGTCTTCTGACTCTTTTATTTCACATCTACCTAGTTTTGGAAGAAGCACCTATGCAAAGAAACGTAGAGCTAAACAAATGTGCACGCTGGAATTGCAATACTCGTTGCCGTTTTTTAGGAATGGTGTCTGATAATCGCGAAGAAAAAATTAAATTCATTAGGGATGGCTTGAGTAAGGAGTCTTTAGATGATATATCTTTAACTCTTGAGACGCATCCCAGTGGATATGTTCACATAGCCATTTGCAAATTACATGTACAATTCCAAAAGGAAAGACAACAATTAAGTCTTGAGAATCTGACTCAAAAAGACCTTGTTTGCCAGTTTATAAGAAAATTGGATGGGAAGCTTGTCCCTGACGCATAGACGTCAATCAAGCCGTTACTTTTCTTGTAAATATTATATCTCTTTGTCTTTTCTTAATAATTGTGATTTGTTTTGTTGTTTTCTTTTATTTTCTCTGATAGGATACGGACCTTTTTGACTATCACGATATTATTTCGCTACTAATCGTCCTCTGGAAGATACTTGTGCTATTTTTACTCACCCTTTCAGGTACTATAAATTCAGCTCGTCATTGCACTTTTGAAGGCATCCAGAGTTGAGAAAGAAATACATGTGGAGGGTTTTGCATCCAGCAAGAACTCGAGTATAGTATTTAAGCTTAAGAAGTCTATTTATGGACTTAAAAAATCTTCACGAAGTTGGAATCTTCGATTCGAAGAGATTATTAGATTGTCTGGTTTTCTAAAGAATTCGGAAGAATCCTGTGTGTATCAGGCCAGTGGGAGCATGGTGGTATTTTTAGTCCTCTATGTTGACGACATCCTAATCATTGGGAATGATATATGGATGATGCAAGGCGTCAAATCTTACCTCTGTAAGAATTTCTCCATAAAAGACTTGGTAGAAGCTTTCTATGTTTTAGGCATAAAACTCTATAAGGATCAGTTGATTATATATGGAGGAAGTGAACTGCAAGTTAATGGGTATACGAATTCTGACTTCCAATCGGATCCCGATGACAGAAAGTCTACATCCAGATTCGTCTTTACCCTTAACGGAGGTGCAGTTTGGTGGAAGAGTTCCAAACATGGGTCAACAACAGATTCTAACACATAGGCGGAATATATTGCAGCTTCTGAAGCTGCAAATGAAGTTGTATGGATTAAGAACTTTATCACAGAGTTAGGAGTGGTCCCAAGTATTGAGAATGCGATTCTTTTATATTGTGATAATATTAGAGCCATTGCGTAAGCAAAGGAACCGAGGGCGCATCAGAAGTCGAAGCATGTGGAACGAAAGTTGTTGGAAACTGTTTCCTATTGCGCGGCGGAAGTTGCGGATGTGTTAGCACTGGATCTTTAAAATTTTCTCTGCCTTCTCCTTTGTTGAAGTCGAACTCCACAAAACTCTTGATGAATTTCCTTTGAGATTCTACCGTAGAATCAACCACTCAATCTTCCGAGCTATATCTCGAAACCAACAAACCGAAGTGTGGGCTTCACTCACAAAGATCAACCTCTAAACTTTTTAGAGAATTTGATAATGTCACAAACTCTTTTAATTTTAGAAAGATGAGATGAAGAAGATCAAGTATCTTGTTCACTTTTGTTTTTGTTTCTAATCTCAACTATTGAGAAATAAGATTTTTCTCTCTACCTTACTCACAACTTTTGTGAATGTTTTTAGCTCTCTCTTGAAAAACTTTTTCCAAAATGCTAAGTATGATGTTTTCTTGAATTCACCCAACCTTTGAGTGGGAATGGTAGAGAATATAAACTAAAGCCATTCCATCAACATCCACTCAATTTTATCAATTGTAAATGGCCAACACACTTGATTGGAGTGTCAAACAAATCCATTAGTTAATGGAACAAGTTAGGTAATTAGGTCAAAACTAATTAACAAAAACTTGGTGGATGATTTGGCAAACCATTAAGGCTTGTCTTGATAATGCATTTACCATTATCAAATAATGATGTCATAATTATCTCATAATTATGCATTATCAATGATGATGTAATAATTATCTTATAATTATTATTTGATTATCTTATAATCAAAATATTAGAAAATATAATATTAAACTAATTTAATATTATTTTCATTTGTGACAAAAATATTATTAATCATATTAACAATATTTAAATATAATGTGAGCATATTATTAGACAATCTAATTATATTAGGTTTGCTACAGTTAATCGAGCTAGCACGGGGACCAAATGGACCTACGGTTCCGAGCTCCAATAATTCTGAAATATTAATTAAACTCTTTAATTAAATATTACGAATTATTAACTCCGTGTTATTCCACTAAAAACTCGAAGTTGAACTCATGTTACCGTAGATGGAAATATAAGCCGAACAACTTCGGTGTCCATCGATATAGTCACTACATATGGATATAGCCCTTCACGAATATCTCATAAATAGAGCCGGGTCATAAGTCCGTTATACCCCTCTAAATATTTTGTCTCTTAAGCACCATTGATTCTATAATGAACAATTAATTCATAACAATTATGAATATAATACTTTCTATTCGCAATAGGAAAGTTGAGCGCTCAAAATTGTTCAAGTCCCAAATCAACTCTTAAAAGAGATATTCATCTGCTTCTCGTAAGAAGGAGAGAATTCCATATCTATGTAAAATGTTCCCAGCTACATACCAAATCATATCCCCAAAATACGTAGTTATTGGCTGGGAATGAAACACCAACCTCACCATAGTAAATCAAAGGACATAACCTGTCATGCAGGAGTTCGTAGTACACTCATGATTAAGATCGAATCCATATATGACCATCTATTTGATAAAATGAATTTCTTCGATTAACGGATATTAAAAGAAATTCGTATTTATCTGAGTCCAGTCCTATATTATCTTATCATACAAGGTGCCTCCATTCCCATGTCACTACATGAACGATCCCGGATCAAGGTCGTCATACAAGTATAGAATGGACCGCAGCTATAGATATATCACAAACAAAGTACCCTCTTTGTTTGCTCTCTATGGACTATTTAGATTACTAACTTTAGACTTAAATCCTCTTGTGCATCAAACATACACTAAGTCTGAAGGTACAATAGTAATCCATGTAAACATGACAATTGGACAATATGCTATATAAATCAAACAACTTTGATAAAAAGAATAATGCATTTATTATTATTACAATAATTAATTCCATTTACAATACATGAAGCTCTAGGACATAAATCCCAACAATCTCCCACTTGGACTATAGCAAATGGGACATGTCATGTAATCCTAAACCATTTAGGTGACCTTCAAATACTGTAGCCGATAAGGTCTTTGTAAACGGATCAGCCGGGTTGTCTGCGGATGGAATCTGCGTGACAATGACATCTCCTCTCTGCACTATCTCGCTGATAAGGTGATATTTTCTCTCAATATGCTTACCCCGCTTGTGGCTTCTTGGTTCCTTTGAATTCGCCACTACTCCATATTATCGCAATAAAGTGTGAGTGGTTTATCCATATCTGGAACAACTTCCAGATCTGCCAAGAATTTACGGAGCCAGACTGCTTCCTTAGCTGCTTCACAAGCTGCTACATATTCAGCCTCCATGGTGGAGTCAGCAATACAAGATTGCTTAATGCTCCTCCATACAATAGCTCCACCACCTAGGGTGAATACTGATCCGGATGTTGATTTCCTAGAATCTACATCCGTCTGAAAATCAGAGTCTGTATATCCTCTGAGGATCGTATCCTCACCAGAATATACTAGCATATAATTTCTCGTTCTCCGAAGATACTTGAGAATGTGTTTCACTGCCACCCAATGATCTAATCCTGGGTTGGATTGAAACCTACTCACTACTCCCAGTGCAAAACAGATGTCCGGTCTCGTGCATAACATAGCATACATAAGACTTCCAACTGCTGAAGCATATGGAATATGTCTCATCTCCTCAACTGCTTGAGGTGTCTTACGAGATTGTTCCTTAGGCAAATGAATCCCATGTCTGAAAGGTAAATTACCTTTCTGGAATTCTGCATACCAAATCGCACAAGAATCTTGTCGATATAGGTTGCTTGAGACATTGCTAACAGTCGTTTCTTGCGATCCCGAATGATCTGAATCCCAAGTACATAACTTGCCTCTCCCAAATCTTTCATTTGAAATTGGTTAGCTAGCCAGATTTTCACGTCCGATAATATCTTTACATCATTCCAATGAGTAAAATATCATCAACGTATAACACAAGGAAGCCACCTTCCCATCAATGATGCGCTTGTAGACACAAGGCTCATCAATGTTCTGCTCAAAGTTATAAGACTTGATCGTAGTATCAAACCTTATGTTCCAAGATCTAGATTCTTGCTTAAGTCCATAAATGGACCTTTGCAACTTGCAAACTTTTTTCTCTTGACTTGGGTAATGAACCCTTCCGGTTGTACCATATAGATACTCTCATCAAGATTACCATTCAAGAATGCATTGATAAGTGTGATTTATACCCACTTATTATGACATTGCTATAATTCGAGATATTTAATATCATTTATAATTTATTTTATGTTTTATTTATAGGAGCATTAATATATGGATCGGGGAATAATTGCACGTGTTTTGGGAAGTTTCAGGAACACAGGACGAGCACGGAGCATTACCAAATCATCAAGCGCCATGGTGCCAAAATCACATACACTTTCCAGAGAGTGAGACGCCATGGCGCCATTGACAATAGCAATTGAGGCGCCATGGCGCCAGTTGAAGCAACAATATCAGGCGCCATGGCGCCTTCACATGCCAAAATCTCCACACAAAAGGCAGAGGATTAGGCGCCGCGGCGCCCACTTAAGGAGCCGCGGCGCTGCGGGTGACACGCTCCAGGATTAAATTCTTAGGGTTTTCAATAATCCTAATGCTACCCAAAGACTCCCTGCCTCAACTATAAATATAACAGTTCATCCAACACTCAAGGGAGGCTAATACAGAGCACAAAACACAGAAACACATATTTTTAGAGATCCAATGAGAGGATTGAAGAGCGACAAGAGGAGATTAAGGTGGTGACATCCGGAGAGGAAGAGATTCAATTCGGGTTTTATCTTCTTATTTCTTTCTTAAAACTCTAATGATTTCTATTAAATTCGTGACTTGATTATTTATTGTTTTATCTTTTGTCATGAATTTACTCCTTAATTTTGGAGAACGATTGTAATTGATGCTTGAACCTTGTATTTTGTTTATCAGTTTTGTAATGAAGTTTTATTAATTATTTATATTCTTTTGAGTTTAATGCTTCTTGATTGCTGGCCACAATTTGAGATGATGAATGTTTAGAATCTATCACTCGAGAGAGGAGATTTTGAATAGATCTAGAGAATATACCTAGGATTTTATAGAGTTCGAGAGAATCTGTAGTCCTTGAAGTCGTTAACATAGAATCACAAATCGTAATGAGTTATTAACTATTGGATTTTTATAGAGATATCGAAGTCTATAGTTGATAATATTTTCACTCGGCACTCGAGAGAGGGAGTGAATATTTTAGGATCTTGACTTATAAATAATATAACTGAACAAAGATTAATTGGCATGACAAATACATAGGTGACAGCTAGGTGAAATCAGGATCCAGAATCTCTATCGTATTAGTTCCTCCTATATAATATTTTTATTTTTTTTTTATATTTATTTATTTATAAAAATCTTTATTAATTGTTTTCTAAATAAAGTTAGGATTATCAATTGTAGTACTTAGTGCGAGTTAACGCAATCCCTGTGGGTTCGACACTCTAAACTCATTTATACTAAAACTTGACACCGTACACTTGCGGTACGATATAAAAATATCACAACAAGTTTTTGGCGCCGTTGCCGGGGATTGTTTGTTTAATCACATTAATACTACTACCAAGTAATCTTAGCTTTAATTTAGAATTTTATTTTGTTTTTGTTTTTATTTCTTATTTTCTTTATTTCCTTTATTTTTGTCTTAAGTTTTATTTCAATTTTTTTTATTTCTTATTTTTTTGTTTTTTTTTTATTTTTATTTTTTTCGTACGAGGTGAATTTGAAAAGAACCAATGGCAGATCCTATTGGTGCATTGATAGCTCAAGTATCGTCCTTCACGACTCATCTAGCAGTATTGATAAATCAAATGAGCCAACCGTCTATTGAAGCTGTTTCTGCTAATGGAATGCTTTTATCCAACAGAGGAGCAGGATTTGAACAAGTACAGTATGTGACAATTGGAACTTCAACAACTGTAGAGGCAGTCATATACTTAACTATTATCATCCGAATTTTTCATATGCTGATATGGAGAACATTTTGCAACCTCCTCATGGCTTCAATTATCCAAAAGCTGAGCAGAAACCTTCCTTAGAAGACCTCATGATCATGTTTGTAGCTACAGCTTCAGAGAGGTTTGAGAAGAATGAGTCAATGCTGGATAATATCGAAACACGAATGGGCAATATAGAGGCAAATATGAAATCTTTAGAAGCAAAAATTGAGTTGCTTGCTTCTTCCATGGCCAATCAACAGACATGGGATTTTCCGAGTGATACTGAAGTCAACCCCAATGAGCAAAGTCAAATTATAACATGTCGGAGCGGAAAAGAGTTTAAAGACACCTCTCAGGACTTAGGCAGTAAAGAAAATGAAATGGTATTTCAGGAGGAAACAGTAACAGAAGAAGAGAACAAAGGTGAATTGATAATGAGAGGTCAATATGAAGAAATCACCTTCAGTGTTTTCAGAGCCATGCCGAGTTCTCAAGGTGATGCAGACTGTCACATGATAGATACAGTAGAAAAGAGAGTTGAAACCAGACAGGGTGAATCAGTATTTCAACAGCCTATGAGCATAATGCAACCATGTATAAAGGAAAATTCTCTGCAGCTAAACTCGAAACCACTCCCAAAGGGCCGTAAAAAGAGGAAAAGAAAGCCAGTTCTCACTTAGAGATAATTCCTGGAAGATTAAAAAGAAAACCGAGCCAATTTTGCCGAATGTGCAGTCCAGAATTTCCAATTGAAGGGAAATCTACATATCCTGGGGGACCATCTATGGATAAATCACCACAGTCTGCCAAGCTATCTTTTTCATGTCATAAGAACCGGTGGATACCAAAGAAGAAAACAGATGAGATTACCCGGTTCACTAGTTTTAAGCCATCATAACCATTTGGGTGGTTGCGTCTGGCTGAAGACGTTAAACTTAGCGCTAGCGGGGAGGCAACCCTTGCATTTCTTTTATTATTATTTTCTTTACTTTTTATTTTATTTTATTTTATTTTATTGTGTGCTATTATTTATTTGCATGTTATTTATGCAGGTAGCACGAGACACACAACGCCCGTGCAACCAAATTCTAACCAGCAAGAGTCTGATCAACTCCATGCACGGTAGTGTTGTTCCCCACTCTTGCTCTTGATATTTATCTTACATTGAGGACAATGCAATTTTAAGTTTGGGTGTTTTGTGTGCATGTTGTTTACTTGCTATTTAGTTGTTTAAATTTATTAAAAAAAAAAAAAAATTGTTTTAGTCTTTGATAGTCAAGCATAAATCCTATGATGAATTGTTTGTTTATGGTGAAATTTTAGAAACGATAAGTGCCCGATTTACTTTTATCTGATGCCTTGAATAATTGATCTATGTTAGACTCGTAAGCACTTAAAAATAGGTTTTTAGCAGTAAAACTTAAGTAGTTGACAAGGTGACTAGTTGACGAAATTGCATGTCGATGAATGACCGTTTGCTTAGATATCTATCTTGATTTGCTAGTGTTATGAAGTATGGTATAGCTAAAAAAGAAAAGAAAAATGTCTCTAAAGAAAGAAAATAAACCACCTATAACCGATAAGCGTGAAGCTACCCATGGGCGAGTATTAGGACCACCATGAGGAGAAATGCTACCTTAAAGGGTAGGTGTGTTGATTAAAAAAAATAAAAGAGCAAATTGAGAAAAGAAAAAGAGACAAGAAAAAAAGAAAAGAAAAATCATACCATACTGAGCACAACATAAAGCAATTACAGAGCATAATTGAGATATCTAGGTTGGTTTGACCCATCGATTCTAATTTCTAAACGAAATCATTAAGTTGGCTTACTTAGGATCAAGCTGTGACCGAACCTGTAAACACACACACACCGTGAGTCTAGCCTAGATGATTTACTCAAGAATTTAGATTTGAGTTGCAATTGCGTACTTTGAAGATTCTTTGATATCATTTATAAGCTTTCTTTGAGGATATATCTATGCGTAACTATCGAGACTATGTCTTGTTATTTTTATATTTTTGCATGATTGTGTGTGAATGACGTTTGTGGGTGTCGTCGCTGTAAGCCCACACGAGACTATAACTCGTCCACTAGGGCCGCCTAGGGGTTTAAAGGCTTGTTGCATATGCTAAATGCAATCGTGATCCCTACGAAAGTGGCTTAGTTAATTTAGTTATTTTTAATTGTTTATTAGAATTTAGTTTTTATTTTATCTTTTGCTCGGGACTAGCAAAACATTAAGTTTGGGGGTGTTTGATAAGTGTGATTTATACCCACTTATTATGACATTCTCAGCTTATTATTATGTTATAATTCGAGATATTTAATATCATTTATAATTTATTTTATGTTTTATTTATAGGAGCATTAATATATGGATCGGGGAATAATTGCACGTGTTTTGGGAAGTTTCAGGAACACAGGACGAGCACGGAGCATTACCAAATCATCAAGCGCCATGGTGCCAAAATCACATACACTTTCCAGAGAGTGAGACGCCATGGCGCCATTGACAATAGCAATTGAGGCGCCATGGCGCCAGTTGAAGCAACAATATCAGGCGCCATGGCGCCTTCACATGCCAAAATCTCCACACAAAAGGCAGAGGATTAGGCGCCGCGGCGCCCACTTAAGGAGCCGCGGCGCTGCGGGTGACACGCTCCAGGATTAATTCTTAGGGTTTTCAATAATCCTAATGCTACCCAAACTCCCTCCTGCCTCAACTATAAATATAACAGTTCATCCAACACTCAAGGGAGGCTAATACAGAGCACAAAACACAGAAACACATATTTTTAGAGATCCAATGAGAGGATTGAAGAGCGACAAGAGGAGATTAAGGTGGTGACATCCGGAGAGGAAGAGATTCAATTCGGGTTTTATCTTCTTATTTCTTTCTTAAAACTCTAATGATTTCCATTAAATTCGTGACTTGATTATTTATTGTTTTATCTTTTGTCATGAATTTACTCCTTAATTTTGGAGAACGATTGTAATTGATGCTTGAACCTTGTATTTTGTTTATCAGTTTTGTAATGAAGTTTTATTAATTATTTATATTCTTTTGAGTTTAATGCTTCTTGATTGCTGGCCACAATTTGAGATGATGAATGTTTAGAATCTATCACTCGAGAGAGGAGATTTTGAATAGATCTAGAGAATATAACCTAGGATTTTATAGAGTTCGAGAGAATCTGTAGTCCTTTGAAGTCGTTAACATAGAATCACAAATCGTAATGAGTTATTAACTATTGGATTTTTATAGATATCGAAGTCTATAGTTGATAATATTTTCACTCGGCACTCGAGAGAGGGAGTGAATATTTTAGGATCTTGACTTATAAATAATATAACTGAACAAAGATTAATTGGCATGACAAATACATAGGTGACAGCTAGGTGAAATCAGGATCCAGAATCTCTATCGTATTAGTTCCTCCTATATAATTATTTTTATTTTTATATTATTTATTTATAAAATCTTTATTAATTGTTTTCTAAATAAAGTTAGGATTATCAATTGTAGTACTTAGTGCGAGTTAACGCAATCCCTGTGGGTTCGACACTCTAAACTCATTTATACTAAAACTTGACACCGTACACTTGCGGTACGATATAAAAATATCACAACATGCATGCTGGAAATCCATTTGCCAAATCTCATAGTCATAATATGCGGCAATGGAAAGAAGAATCCTGATAGATTTAAGCATGGCTACTGGCGAGAAAGTTTCTTCATAGTCAACTCCCTCTTTTTGGGTATAACCCTTTGCCACTAGCCTAGCCTTGAAAGTCTGTACTTTCCCATTTATTCCTCATTTTCTCTTGTAGATCCATTTACAACCTATGGGTTTTACTCCATTAGGTTGGTCCACAAGATCCCAGACTGAGTTAGAGTACATTGACTCTATCTCAAGGTTCATGGCTCTAAGCTATTCTTCTTTATCAGTATCATCCATTACACTACGATAGGTCAATGGATCATCTATACCATCACAAGATGCAATAACTTGCACCTCACCATTTCCTAGATAGCGTTCAGGTTGTCTTACAACCCTCCCACTGCGTCTAGGTGGTATGGTATCCTGATAAACTTGCATCTGACTTTCAGATGTAGAAGGTGTTATGTTTTTGTCAACATTTGATAATGATGTACTGGTCGTACCAGCAAGTAACTCCTCAAGTAACACTTTACTTCGAGGTTTGAACTCTCTCATATAGTCCTCCTCAAGAAATATAGCATTTGTCGACACAAATACTTTATTATCTTCTAGACTATAAAAGAATCCACCTCTAGTTTCCTTAGGATAGCCTACAAATAGGCACACCTGTGAACGTGGTTCCAACTTAGTAGTCTTGTTCTTTAGCACATGTGCTGGACACCCCCATATGCGGAAATGTCGCAAACTAGCTTTACGACCATTCCACAACTCTAAGGGAGTCTTAGAAACAGACTTAGAAGGAACTACATTCAGGATATACATTGCAGTTTGCAATGCATACCCCCAGAATGAACTAGGTAGATTGCTATAACTAAACATTGATCTTATCATGTCTAGTAGGGTTCGATTTCTCCTTTCTGCAACACCATTTTGTTGTGGTGTTCCAGGTGCTGTGAGCTGTGAAACAATACCATGCTCGACTAAGAATTCCTCAAAATCTTTATCAAGGTATTCTCCTCCATGATCTGATCGTAGAATTTTGATGCTTTTACCTAATTGGTTCTCAACCTCAGCACGATACTCTTTGAACTTTTCAAATGTATCTGACTTGTGCTGCATTAGGTAAACATACCCATATCTGGAATAATCTTCAATGAAAGTGACGAAGTATTCAAAACCACCTCGGGCTTTTACATTCATCTGTCCGCAAACATCCGAATGTATTAGCTCAAGAGTTTCTTTGGCTCTTATCCCTTTTCCAGTAAAAGGTCTCTTGGTCATTTTGCCTTCTAGACAGGATTCGCAGACAGGTAAAGTACCAAGTTTTAACTGATTTAAAACTCCGTTCTTAATTAGTCTATCTATCCGGTCAAGGTTAATATGACCAAGTCTAAGGTGCCATAAATAGGTATCATCATGAGAAATCTTTTGCCATTTTGTTTTAGATCTTTCAATCTTAAACATTTCAGTATTAAGCAGTGAATCATGCATTAACGGTCTTAATACATATAGATTATTTTCAGAATTTCCTGTGCATATATTTAATCCATTTCTACTAATAATAACTGACTTATTATTAAATGAAATGAAAAAACCATGTTCCATAAGTTTTGTAACAGAAATCAAATTCCTGCAAAAACTAGGAATATACAGCACACCATTTAAACATAAATAACTATTATTGAAGTTTAACTTGGAATCTCCCACTGCTTTAGCTGAAACAGCATCCCCTGTCCCAACTCTCATGGTGAAGCTACCTTCAGCAAGGTCCATCCATGAGTCAAGTAGCTGTAAAGAACAACAAACATGGTTAGTGGCATCAGAATCAACAATCCATGCAGATTTATCATCCTCCACTAAAAGAGACTCAATGACAAGTAAATCATATTTACCTGAGTTTTTCTTCTCTTTAAGCTCGGCAAAGTATTTCGGACAATTCCTTTTCCAATGCCCTTGTTGTTCACAATGGAAACATTTTCCTTTGGCATTGGTTCCTTTGGAGCTTTTGTTCTTCTTTTTCATTGGCTTTGTCTTTGCCTTCCAATTGCCTTTCTTCTTCTTCTTTGCAGATTTAGAAGACTCGGCAACATTTGCCTCAGCATTGGGCCTACGAGGACCGTTCATAACGTTCTCGTAATTGGTGAGCTCATTTAGCAGTTCAGTCAACGTAAAAGTCAATTTATTCATAGATCAATTGCTTTTAAACTGCAGGAAACTCTTCGGAAGGGTTTCCATGATCATTGTCACCTGGCTTTGCACATTGATACGTGCACCATGGGTTTCAGCCATATTAAGATGAGCCATCATCCTTAACACATGGTCTCGGACTGATGTGCCTTCCTTCATTCTAGCGGTTAATACAGAGGCAATTGCCTCATGTTGTTGTCGGTCTGAAGGTTGCCCAAACATGTTCTGTAATGACTGCATAATCATTGATGTTGTCGCCGTAGGCTCATGCTGTGCAGCAAGAACCTCAGACATGGATGCTATCAAATAGCTATGGGCTTTCTCATCAGCTTTAATCCAAATATTATAGGCATTACGTGCAGCTCTGCCAGCATTAGGTGCTGGCTCAGTATGACATTCCTCCATAAGGACAAATTTAAGGTCTTCGCAGACCAAGATAGCATTCATGTCACTTTTCCATTTAACATAATTATCCCCGGTTAATTTATCTTGTTGTTTGATTATTGAGATTATTACAGATGCCATGGCTGAAAAATAATAAACGCGCATTCAATCATTCATTCATCGCATATTGAAAATGTCAAACATTTAGGCATAAAATTAAACATGATGCATGATCAATGTATAATGAATTAGAAACCAAAAAGAATTACTATGCCACAGTTATCTATCATCACACAAATAAGTGCCGCCGTAGGGTAGGTCAAGTATTCGCATGATAGATTGAGACATTCTCAATTGATTAATATATCTGAAATAACTCTTATTCCTATATTAATCAACTACCGTTATTTTGATCAATGATGCTATGATTAACAACTTAACCATTCCTTTGTGAGTGTGACCCATTATTTCGGAACCCTTGGACTTAACTAGTGAAGTGCCGCCGTAGGGTAGGTCAAATCACCAAATACATCTAGAGTCCTATCCTTTCGGAATCCAAACTTGATATTGACCCAATAAGGACACCATGCGTAGGGGGACGAAAGCAAAGCCGTCTCGAGGCGCCTATTGAATCTCACGTTTCTGGATAACAATGGAGATCGCGAGATATATTGTGGTATTCCCTCTCCACTCACTATTTGAAGTTTAAGGTTTCTATCTCACTAGTTTCTAATGTATTAAGATTATGCTCGGCTAAAACATATCTTTATTAATACTAGTGGATTATTAGTGATCTAACTAATTTTAACACTTAAAATTTTATTCACTAATACTTATTAGTCTATACTAATCATTAACTTAATTAAATTAATTTAATCAAGTTTGATTAAGTGATCTAATCAATTTTAACAATTAAAAAATTAGTTCACTTATAGGTTTTTAAAATTTTAGAATTCAACTAATGGACTATATATCATTAAACCATTTAATAGATAAAAGTACGTTATTTACTCCAAGGGTACGTGAAATTGTATCCCGAGTGCAACCAAATTACCGTCCATTTTGAATCGGATATGGAATTTATTTCCGGGTTTCCATCTGATATACTAAGGAAAATAATGTACTCATAATGTCCATTTGTTCTAAAACTTGAATTCCTAATTTTTAAACCTTTAACCAATTAATCTTATTAATACGTTTACATGCATCTTATATTCTAATTTAACTTTTAAATTACATTAAAATCATCATATTTTATGACTTGAATATCATGCATGTCTACATGTTATGGCATGTCAAAATGCAAAGTAGAGTAGGACCTAGGCTATATGGATGTTAATAAACAATTTAAACAATATATATGCCCAGGTCTGGGCTGAAAACGTTTGTGTACGTTCTCTGGGCGTTCAAACGTTTTCCAGGCAGTAGCAAAACGTTTGATTTCGTTTGTCAAAACACTGGTACTTATTTACTCCGTTCCGGAGCTTCCGGAGTCCGTTTTGGTCCGTTTTTTTTATGGACTCGTAACGGAATGTAGTTTCACATACATATAAAAATTTCGTTAACCGGACTCTTATGTTTTTAAAAAAAATTACTAATCTAATTAGTACAATAAATCCAAGGCATCCTTGGTCTTCAAATCTTGCTCCATGGTATGTTGTTGAGTTCTTCGCGGAATAGGTTCGTAATGAGTCCTTCGCGGCATCGGCTCCTCCAAGTTACAAATTGAGTTCCAAAATGGACTTATTACAAAAGAAATGAACTTACAACACTTGAAAGAATATGACCTTATGGTCTTACATTTCCAATACTAAAAATAAGAGCCGGAAAAATTAACGATCAACGCAATACATTCATCACATGAATCAAAAGTAAACATTCATCACATGGACATTCAAACCATTCATCTCATGAATCTAATTCTGCCTACTCATCATAACATGCATTCTAATAATCTATATCTCATATAAATTATTAAAACTGAAACTTAAAAGAGAAGAGTTAAGAAAACTTTTCAACCTTAAGCTCTCTGATACCAATTGTTGGAAACCGTTTCCTATTGCGCGGCGGAAGTTGCGGATGTGTTAGCACCGGATCTTTAAAATTTTCTCTGCCTTCTCCTTTGTTGAAGTCGAACTCCACAAAACTCTTGATGAATTTCCTTTGAGATTCTACCGTAGAATCAACCACTCAATCTTCCGAGCTATATCTCGAAACCAACAAACCGAAGTATGGGCTTCACTCACAAAGATCAACCTCTAAACTTTTTAGAGAATTTGATAATGTCACAAAACTTTTTTATTTTAGAAAGATGAGATGAAAAAGATCAAGTATCTTGTTCACTTTTGTTTTTCTTTCTAATCTCAAACTATTGAGAAATAAGATTTTTCTCTCTACCTTACTCACAACTTTTGTGAATGTTTTAGCTCTCTCTTGAAAAACTTTTTTCCAAAATGCTAAGTATGATGTTTTCTTGAATTCACCCAACCTTTGAGTGGGAATGGTAGAGAATATAAACTAAAGCCATTCCATCAACATCCACTCAATTTTATCAATTGTAAATGGCCAACACACTTGATTGGAGTGTCAACCAAATCCATTAGTTAATGGAACAAGTTAGGTAATTAGTCAAAACTAATTAACAAAAACTTGGTGGATGATTTGGCAAACCATTAAGGCTGTCTTGATAATGCATTTACCATTATCAAATAATGATGTCATAATTATCTCATAATTATGCATTATCAATGATGATGTAATAATTATTTTATAATATTATTTGATTATCTTATAATCAAAATATTAGAAAATATAATATTAAACTAATTTAATATTATTTTCATTTGTGACAAAAATATTATTAATCATATTAACAATTTAAATATAATGTGAGCATATTATTAGACAATCTAATTATATTAGGTTTGCTACAGTTAATCGAGCTAGCACGGGGACCAAATGGACCTACGGTTCCGAGCTCCAATAATTCTGAAATATTAATTAAACTCTTTAATTAAATATTACGAATTATTAACTCCGGGTTATTCCACTAAGAACTCGAAGTTGAACTCCCGTTACCGTAGATGGAAATATAAGCCGAACAACTTCGGTGTCCATCGATATAATCACTACATATGGATATAGCCCTTCACGAATATCTCATAAATAGAGCCGGGTCATAAGTCCGTTATACCCCTCTAAATATTTTGTCTCCTAAGCACCATTGATTCTATAATGAACAATTAATTCATAACAATTATGAATATAATACTTTCTATTCGCAATAGGAAAGTTGAGCGCTCAAAATTGTTCAAGTCCCAAATCAACTCTTAAAAGAGATATTCATCTGCTTCTCGTAAGAAGGAGTGAATTTCAATCTATGTAAAATGTTCCCAGCTACTACCAAATCATATCCCCAAAAAGGTAGTTATTGGCTGGAATGCAACACCAACCTCACCATAGTAAATCAAAGGACATAATGTCATGCAGGAGTTCGTAGTACACTCAGGATTAAGATCGAATCCATATATGACCATCTATTAGATAAAATGAATTTCTTCGATTAACGGATATTAAAAGAAATTCGTATTTATCTGAGTCCAGTCCTATATGATCTTATCATACAAGGTGCCTCCATTCCCATGTCACTACATGAACGATCCCAGATCAAGGTCGTCATACAAGTATAGAATGAACCGCATCTATAGATATACCACAAACAAAGTACCCTCTTTGTTGGCTCTCTATGGACTATTTAGATTACTAACTTTAGACTTAAATCCTCTTGTGCATCAAACATACACTAAGTCAGAAGGTACAATAGTAATCAAGGTAAACAAGACAATTGGACAATATGCGATATAAATCAAAAAACTTTGATAAAAAGAATAATGCATTTATTATTATTACAATAATCAATTCCATTTACAATACATGAAGCTCTAGGACATAAATCCCAACAAAAGTACCACATCATTCGAGAGATTGTGTCGCGAGAGGACATTATCATGTGCAAGGTACCGAATGAAAATGATGTAGCAGACCCGATTACCAATGCCATACCTCCAAAGTTATTTGATAAATATTTGGAGTCGATGGGTATTAGATACAATCGATATTAGCACTAGAGCAAGAGGGAGATTTTGTTAGGGTTGGTACTCGGAGTGCCAATTTCCTATTGTATTTCCTTGTAAATACTCTTGTAAACATTTTATTATGAATAAAATAAACAGTTTCTATAATATAAAATATCTTTTTATATGGTAAAGACGTAATTGACCTTAGAATGATTAATTATGATACAGTTGTAAAAGCGTCGCAAGTGACATTCAGTTGTATCATTGACGTTGACATTCTTAGACTGTTTCTGGTCAAAGTTTACACTACTTGGTTAGTAAAGTAAACTCATTGAGACTGGTACATGTCACATAATGTAATATTGGATTCCAATGGTTTCTTAATGAACTATGAGTCTTGGAGACTCGTATAGACGTGTAGGTGTTTATGGCGGATAAACACTGAATGACTTACCGAAGAGTTTTAATGGATGGTACATCAACGTCAATAAGAATCTTCTCGGGTTGAGTAGCATAAGTGATTCTTCGACTTGACATACCACTGTGGGTATATGAGACATCTTTCATACTTAGATGGCAGTCACGTCACTGAACTATTAAGGTCAGACCTCTGCCTATTCGTTGGGTGTGGACAGATCCTCAGGATATCCTCTGTGTGTCAAGATATGATCCGCCAGTTCTTTATATAGAGCATAGGTAGTCCACATATGATTAGCAATCAGATAAAAACCATAGACCCATATGGTACACTTTAGAAGTGAGTTCTAAGTGTTCTTTTAGAGATTGCTAATAGAGAGGTCGACAAAATTGTCCCTATAGAGATTTGACGTTTACATCTATCTCTGGGATATATCCGGATACCTGTGATGGAGGAATTAAACATATGTCATGACCTCGACCTGTATGATTCAGCAAGTTTATCAGTGGTCGTCATAATTTACGGTGTGGGTGAATTATGGACACGAAATTGGATTTTGTGACGAATATGCCTGAATCTAGAGAGTCTCACTAATGAAATATATTCATAGAGCACTAGGGCGACTTTTATGAATAATGGTGATTATTTATAATTCGTCTAATGGTTAAACGAAAGATACATGCAAATGGACCGAACCGTCATTTCATAATTAATGTGTGTTGTATTTAATATATGATATTATTAAATACATGTTAATTAATTGTCAAATTATGATATTTGAAATATATCATTAATATATGTTTTTGAGATATTTAAAGTAAATATAATACATATATTTGAGATATTTATATTTAATTAATTAATTAATTATTTAATTGTTAAATAATTAAAATATAAATATATTATGTTATGATAAAGTTAGGAAATAATTAGAATGTAAATGTTTAACTTTTACATTAAAAGAAATAGTCATCAAATTGGTTTTGACTTGTTAGATATTTGTTTTAACTTGTTAAAATTAAAAATATCTAATTTCTTTTATCTTGTAAAATTTGGCCACTTGACCTAGTATTTAAAGTGTTAAATTTTTTCATTTGCTTAACTTTATCTAAGCCTCCATAAACATAAGCAAAAAACGTTTGAGAGAAAAAGAGAAGAAAACAAAAGGAAATCAAGATAAGCTTAGAAATAAGTAAGTATTTCCAACTTGCTATTTGTAGGAAAAATATTCCTCTTGTTCTTGGCTACATCGTATGTTTGATGATAGGGCTTTACATGTATGATGAGCAAAGAAAGCTTCTAAAGTGTTAGTAAACATTCTTTTGATTATTTGATGATCTAGTTGCGATTCTAGAGTTGTTGGGACACTCATTGATGACCTATAATTTTTCTAGAGTAATTTTAAAGTGGTGAGACTTGTTTGGTGTGGTAGAGACTTGATTGAAGTGTTGGATTCATTTGATTTGGTGTAATTTGTCCAATTTGAAGAAACTGTAAAATTAGGGTTTATACCCTTTCCAAATTAGGGCTTTTCATATATATGATGTATTATGATGTTTATATGATGCATGTTTAATTTTGAGTTGATTGAATTTGATCTTGACATGTTTTGAACAAGTAAATAGCAAAATGCACAATATGCCCACCTAAGGGACCTCACGGCAATTTTGGACCTTTATGGGGTTTTATTGCAATTTGTAATCTCATGTATTGGACATGTTGAAAATCATTTTAGAACTGATTTGGAGTCATTCAAAATTATATTTGACAATTTGAGGACTAAAATGAACAAAAAACAAAGTTAAAGGGTCAAACGATAATTTTCAAGAAATATGATTTCTTAGGTAAAATTTCAGTTTTTAAGTATTGGGTAATTAAAATAAATAAGTTTATTTTAATTGATCCAAGAAAAATTATTGAAATCGGAAAATTTTGATTTTCGCGTTCCGCTGCGTTACCCGGTAATACCCCTTAAAACCTCAACAGTTTGATGTTGTGGGCACAAAGCCCTTAAGTGTTGATATTGATGCGTTTTGTGTGGACCCGAGGTCATTTTGTTTGTTTAATGTTTTTCTAAGATTCCGTTTTGATGCTGGACTGTGATCTAGGTTGTCTAATTTTAGGATACATCATGCCCGATTTTCTATAAATTTGGAGGCTTATAGAGATGAATTAATCTTGTCTCATACCGGTAGCATCCTGCCTCTGGCGGGGTGTTACATAATTAATCAACGAAATTATTGGAGCTTAAAATTATAGGTCTATCAGTCCCCTCGTTGTCTTCTTTCACTGTTCAAATGTTAATAATTGCTAAGAAAAATAACTATAAATTATTTTAACACTCTAATTATTCCATATAACTCTTATTTGGAAATTATGATAAAAGTTGTCCTAATATATTTATCAATAGATAATGTATTTATTAATTTATGAAAATTAATATTTAATTAATTTGATTAATTAAATTTTAACTTAATAAAATAATATTTTCATAAGTTGAAATTTAAAAAATTAATATTTGATTGATCAAATATGATATATTATTTTCAAATTTATCTAAATTTCAAAGTTGAGATTTTGATGAAAGTCTTTGAAAAATTAAATATTAGTATTATCTTATTTTGATATATATTAAATGACTTTATTATAATTTTTGAAAATCAAAATAATATCCAAAAGGATAAAGTGATTTTTCTTTTTTGTATAAATAAATAATAAAAAGGTTATCCAAAATTAGAATTTTGATAATGATAAAAAATCAATTCGATTTTAATAATAAAAAGAACACAAAATTTGGTTTCGTTCCCAATAAAAAGGAAACGTGGGATGGGAACAAAAAAAAAAAAAAGAGAATTTTGCAAGTGGAGAAAAAGGTGAAGAAAAAATTAGAGTGTTATTTCGTAATTATTTTCACTTTCACATGTGTCGTTGGAGGTGATGAGATAAGACGAGGAAGATCGTGATTCAAAGAGATCCAGATATACATGAATATTTTCTTCTTAAGATCTAATTGTTTTATATTATTAATATACTAAAAATTACGGATCCGGTTTTTTTATGTTCATGTAAATTAATTTTTTTTATATTCTGAAAATGTTTCCGCTGCGCATGAACTCTGAAAACCAACAAATGAAATCATGAGCAGTCGTATTTATTTTAGTATATTAATAGAATGATTTATTTAATATGTATGTAAAATAGTAGGTAATGAATTTTTTTATCATGTGATGATGGATGTATGGATATTAATCGTTAATTGTATGGTTCATTTTAGGGTTATGTTTTTCATTTTTATTTTATGTATTGAGTATGTAAACCCAAAATTAAATGGGTATTTTTTTTTTTCTGTAATTGTAAAATTATTTCTAATCGTTGGAGATCAAAATCAAGCTAAGGACGACGAATGAAAGATAATTTTATGTTCAAAATAATTTTTTAACTGCACTGTACAAGACAGTACAGTAATAGTAGCTGCAATGTGCAGCAACTCGCTGCCAACTGCTACAGTGCAGCAACTGGCTGCACTGCTATGGACGAAAGATAATTTTATGTTCAAAATAATTTTTTTTTACTGCACCGTACCAGACAATGCAGTAGAAGTAGCTGCACTGTGCAGCAACTGGTCGCACAGTGCAGCCAGTTACTGCACTGTAGCAGTTGGCTGCAGTGTGCGCAACCAATAATTTTTTTGATGGTCATAAAAAAACGAGATGGAAAAAGTTTTCTTTTGTAATAGTCACATGAAGGAGATTTATGGTTACCCAAAATTTGAAGATTAGTGTATTTTTTATTGGTGGATTGTAATTTTAGAAATACCCAAATTGTCAATCCGGTTAATATCCAATCTATTTATTTTGTTTGAATTATAAATTATTTATACTCATGCATATTTTAAATGCATATAAAATTAGCATAATGTCTACTCTTATTTTATAACATGTCATAAATGTTGGGGCAGATGTGGAACCCCTAGGATCAAATCGGTGCCCCGCGCAGTGGAAGTTGATTTAACCCTGTGGATATCTAGTATGGGTGTATTTTTAAAATATTTTATGGAAAATGACATTCCATTACGAGTCCGTAGAAAAAGCGGAGACCAAATCTGAGTCTGGAAACTCCGGTAAGGAGAAAATCAAGTTTAAGCGTGGGCATCCGGTCACGGCGTGTCACGACGCTCAGGTTTAGGCGTCGCGACGCCAAAACTACGAGAACACGGCATCACGATGCCCAATGGTTAGCGTCACGATGCCCGTAGCATTGAATGTTGAGTGTCGTGAAGCCAGATATTAGAGTCGCATTCCCGCCCTATGTAAAATATTGGCAGTGAATAATTTTGCCTTCAAATCAATTCTAAACACTTCCAATTTTCTCCAAATACTTCAATACACCTAAATTCTAATTTTAACATCAAAACCATCATCAAGACATGTTACACAACAAACATACATGTATTTTAAATACATTTATGCATTTGTTTGAATCAAAACACAAATCAATTTAGAATTCCACAATGAAATGACTCATGAATAATTCTAGGTCACTCAAAGGTGGTCAAGTGATTATAGAATGGTAGCCATAACTCTAAACTTCAATCTAGAGTTACAAACTCTAATTAATTGTTTCATGTCTAACATGAACATATTTGACCCAATTACAAGCATATTGTGTTTATACTTTTAAAGCATTTATACATAATTCATTAGCCTAATTTCAACTTTAGGTTATGTTATTATATATCCAATACATACTTCATCACTATATGTCTCACTAATGAAAACTCACTAATGAATAACATAGCTTATGAGAAGATCAAACATTACCCAGTAAGCTTGATATAAAGATCCAATCTCCTTTTCCTTTGTTGAAATGGTTGGATAACTTCCAAAATTTAACAAGATTGTCTCCAAGATCCAATCACGATTCCAATACTAGCAAGGTTCACTCCAAGATCCAATCTTGATTTCTCCTTGTTGAAATGGTTAGAGATCTTCTAAAGCTTCTTTAAACACTTCTCTAACTTAGGCTAAATTCTCTAAGAACTGCTTGTTTTAGCTTTCTTAAGTTTGATTAAAATATTTGGTCAAGCTTGATATTTATAGCAAAACTTAGGTAATTTTTAATTAATAAAAGTTTTAATCAATTTTTATGTGGGCTTAATCTCATATGTACAAATATGTGTCATTAGGTGTGACTAATCATATTTGTCTACCACTTTGATTTAATCCAATTAATGGATTAGTTACATGTCTACCACTTTGATTTAATCCAATTAAATCAAACCAAATACACCTATAATTACATATTTGCAATTACCAAAATATCATCAAATGGTAGAGATATTTATGAATTTACAATTAAGCCATTGTGTAATTTTGGATTAATCCAATTAGGTCAAAGTAAATAATTAATATTTTCCAATAACACTTGATTATCTTAGTTGATAATTATAATATCGAATATTATTTACCATAAAAAATTATCGGCTACCCAAGTGCTTAACGAGTACACTTCATATTGTGTAACTCTCTAAGTCAAGACACGTTCGTCATATAAGCCTAGCTTATATGTACATAATTCGGCCACCTCCGAAATCATGAAGAACACAAACGACCTTTCTAAACTATACAAGTCAAGGTCATCACATATGTTTAACGATCCCACCATTGTAGGCTATCCGAGTTGTGCTTAGGAAACATAGAATACACCGTTAAGTTTCTGAGGCGCACATCTCATGTCGACATATCCACAATTATTTACAACTAATGCGATCCACCCTAGGTGATCGGCTTTGGCCAAAGTCTTTAAGAATCGTGACTTACTCACATTGATACCTAAACCTCTTATGGTACACATACGAGCCGATGAATCATATCTTGATACACACTTGATTAACGAGTGCATCAGTCCACACCCAACGAACATCTAGAGGTTAGACCATGAAACATTTATGACATACATGGCATCTAAGTGTGGATGATCTCACACAAAATCAATGTTATCCTAGTTAAAAGATCACATATGTTACTCAACTCGAAGAGATTCCTATTGACGGTGTTGTGTACTTCCAACTATTATGAATCACTTGTAACTCATTTAGTATTCGGTCCAACAAATACCCACACTTCTATACCGTTGGGTTTCTAGGTTAGTCCCAAGATCATTCAAGCATAAAACATTTGTGAATACCATAAAGAAGTATGGCGGAATCATACTTACAATGATCGGCTTTGCGATGCGTCGAACACAAAACTTTTTGCTCCTCCTTAAAGCTCTCGGCAATGGCTCCTCATTGTGCTCCATTTCTGTTCTTCAAGCTTCAAGCTTGGTATGTAGATTCCATGCCAATGGGTGGGTTTCCCTATCACCTTTGGATGACTCCTAATGTGTGCTAGCACTAGGAAATTTTGCCACAAAATTTCCCCTAAAGCTTCTCTTTGCTCACGGCTTTGGCAAGAAAGAAAGAAGAAATTGGCCCTAGGCCGAATTAGAGAGGAGAAGAGAGAGAGAGATGTGTTTTGTTTTCTCAAAACAATAATGAAAAATCAATTACCAAAATTTTAGTATATGGCTTTCAAAAAGTCAAACCAAATTTGGAGCCAAAATTTCATTAAATGTCCACACCAACCAACATCATGAATAGTGACTGCATGTCAGTTACCAAAAGGTGACTTGACATCTATCACTAAAGTGACAAGTGATGTGACTCGCGATGTGACTTGTGGGCCGCACTTGAATTCGAAATGCGAGTGGGCCCGCAAACACTCCCGGGCTCGGGTTCGCTAATTCCGAATTAACGAATTTTCCATTGCGACGTAATTAAATCAAATATAATTAAATAATTATGCCTAGCAAAATTACTATTCACGTCGCTAGTGAATTAATTCTAAATTAACTCGTTCGCCCGAATTAAAATCTAATTTTAATTCCGCGTCGAAATCCAATTTCGTATAATATATCGAATATATTATTTTATCGATTAATTCCAAATTAATCATTATCTCTCTTTAAATAAAATTTTATCCCAGATAAAATATCTCCGTAATTAATCCCAGATTAATTTTCTCCTCTAAATAATTAATCCTAGATTAATTAAGTGTGAGGCATACGTCATCGGTGAATCTTCGGGAAGTGACCCATGAGATCCCCGGATATGTTGGCAGTAAATCCGGTCCTTAGACTATCCGAACACGTACATACCTAGTACTACGTTTTTACCGATTTACAAGACATGGTTGGCTTCTAGCAAAGCACCGTGCCTACCCAATTCTCCAGAAATATTATTAAAGGAATATGTGATCTTTATCAGGCATAGTATACTTAGTATTGCGTATTACGATCCAATATCGGATGTCACGTGCAAAGCCTGGGGCTGAATTGTGTCTGCCCCGTACGAAGCACATATCGGATCTCTGGTAACTAGTCTCTATAATCGGATAATCATGACCTAGTCATATTATGCCGATGACTGTAGTACATAAGAGCACCAGTTCCGTATCCTACGTGATCATTATCTCCACTATGACTGAAGTGATACTTCCATCTTGACATCACACCCAATACACTACGATTCTCAATATACCCAGAAGAGGCATACACAGAACCTCTTAAAGCCCTGGACGACCAAAACCAAAGTATATTGATTGTCGCAAGTATTAGCAGTGCAAGTCTCAGGTTAAGACCAATTACACCTACCCTGATTCGGACTTCCACAGACACATAGTCATACTACCAATGGAATTCCGATGGGTCTATCCAGAGAGAAGCTATTTCCGTACCATCGGTAAACACAACCTCCTATTACACTTGCATGAGTATCCTATACCCAAATAAATGAGAACTATGTTGTTATGCTCCCACAACGCGCACAAGTGTAATACTAGTCTATTCTGCATTATCGATGTCCAATCTCGATAATACTACGACTAGGGATATTTAATGATTAAACCTTCGTGGATTGATACTGTCTCATATCATCTCAATCCGGAACTAATCATAAGGACCTTTTATCATTTATACATCTTGGTAATCTAATTACAAATGATAAAAGAGCAATTTCCTTTGTCACATAGTCAATTTGTACAACAACACCATGATCTTTACAAATAGTGATACTATGGGTCATAATTGTCCAACAATCTCCCATTTGGCCTATAGCCAATCACTCAAGTGTCTAACACCCGAACTATGTACGGTTCGCTCAAACTTCTGTTGAGGAAATGTTTTCGTCAGCGTATTTGCAAGGTTATCATCTGATTTGATTTATTCATCATCACATCGCCATGATGTATGATCTGAACGAATCAGATGAATAGTTGAAGTATATATCTGGATAGTTGATGAGACCTTTATTCTTTAGCCTGTGCTGAAGCTTAGCTCAGCTGCTAACAGAACTACTCCTAATCTAATTAGGATTATTATCGATCCAAAAGGCTTCTATTGCTGCCTCAGCTGCAGCAATAACCCACTTTTATTGTTTATTCGGTAACAGTATCTTGCTTGGAAGATTTCCAGCTTCATGTTCTGTTATTCAAACTGTATAGTACCGTTGTTACGACTTATAGTCGTTATTATCGGTTTGGAAACTTGCAGCAGTGAACCCAGTCACTTCAAGTTCTCCATCTCCATAGTATAAGAAACCATCCTTAGTTCATCTAAGAAACAAAAGGATGTTCTTAACCATCAATCCAGTGACTATCACTTGGATTGGCCTGACGTGACTCCATATGCTCAAAGTATATGAGACACCAGGTCGCGTATATTTATTTCAATGTACGAGTTCTCGGAGAGTGACAATAACTTTTAGATCTATCCAGTAGATCTTTATTCCTAGAATAAAATGTTGTCTCTCCCAAGAATTCTACGGAGAATTTTTCATGAAAGCCAAGCTTTCACTGATTGTATTATGGGAATATCATTTCCAAGAAATGATATATCATCATTATATAGGACATTCATTGTCAGTGCGCTCCCACTAACCTCCTTATATACACAAGAATCATATTCGTTTTGAATTAAATCATATACCATTATGATTACATCAAAACGATAATTCCAAGAACCTTATGCTTGCTTCAATCCATGAATGGATTGAATTAACTTGCAAACCTTGTTTGCTCATTTAGGTACGACAAAACTGTCAGGATGTTGTAAACATCCTCCAAAAGGTTTCCGTTTAAGGAAAGCGGCTTTGACGTTCAGCTGCCATATTTCATAAATGAAACATGCAGCTTCAGCAAACATTATCCAAATGGATTTAACAATATCAGCGGTTAAAAGGTTTCGTCGTAATCGACACAATGTTGATAACGATACTTTTTCGCTACAAGCCTAGCTTAGTACGTTGGTATGTTGCCATCCATGTATGTCTTTCTTGAAGACTCACATTGTACCAATAGGCACAATGCCTTCCGGTACAACAACCAGTATCCAAACTTGGTTGGTATATGTGGAATCCATTTAGGACATCATGGCACTTTGCCATAATAGGGAGTCGATACCTTGTATCACTTCCTCATACATAGTCAGTTCGTCTTCCTCAATAAGATTGACATCTTCATGAGGTGATATCAGAAACCCATACCCAGGTTTTTTTCTGACTCTCTCCGGCTTACGCGGTTCTTGTGTATTCGAAGATTATTGGTATAGTTTCATCCTTGATGAAATATTTGTGTTCCATTTTGGAGTCGGTGCCTTGAACAGTATTACTCCGATTTTCATCGAGTTTTACTTTCCTCCCACTTACCACTGCATATAGGTATTCCTCTTAGGAAAACCGCATGGCGAGCAACAATTACATTGTCTCGTGTGAGTGTGTTGTATAAGTAATATACTTTGGTTACCCTAGGATAACCTACAATTAGGCACTTATCCGATTTGGGTAGTTTGGTATCATCCAAATATATGCCCAGCATTCCCAAATCTTCAGGAATGAGAAAACCCAGTTTCTTTCCTGTTCATATCTAATATGAAATCTGTCAAACAGATTTTATGGAACCTTATTCAAAATAAGTTTTGCACTGTTTAATGCGTATCCCTTGAAGGAAAATGGTAGCTCAGAGCGACTCATGATTAACCTTACTATGTCCAACAAGGTTCGGTTTCTCAGTTCGGACACACCGTCAAATTGACGTGTTCCGGGAGGAGTCCTCATTGAAAGAATACTATACTCTTTCAGGTATATGAGAAACTTATTGCTTAAGTATTTTCCACAATGGTCTAACCGTGACGGTTTAATACTTTAGCCGATCTATTTTATACTTCGTGTCGAAACTCTAAAAGTTTCCGATTCGTGTTTCAAAAGAAACATATAACCATAACGCGATGCCACATCCGTAAAGGTTACAAAGTGTTCATATCCACATCTAGCCTAGCTAGACATGGGCCCACTTAAGTCACTATGAACAAGGGCTAACAGATCGGTGGCACTTGCACTTTTACCAAGTAAAGGTGTTTTAGGCACTTTGCCCAATAAACTAGATTCGTAGACATCATTTGAATAGAATCAAATTCGTCCTATTATCCACTCTTCGAAAGTGTGGATATACGAGTCTTGTTTAATGTGTCCCAGACAACAATGCCACAAATAAGTCTCAACTGATTAATTCAGTTCGAGCTAGTCATGTCATATGTTTGAGATTTATTTATATTCAAAATATAAATATTGTTATTTACATCTAATGTGTTTATCTCAATATCATCTTTATAAAATAAAACACTTTAGTGTTCTAGAATATAAAGGTATACCCGCAACGGATTAAACCCTGATATAGAGATAATTTTTCTAGTCAAACTAGTTACATTGTAACAGTTTCCTAATTTAAGTACACACCAAAGGGTAGTTCCTAAACTTAGGTATCTACGGTTAAAACAGCGACTTTCGTCCCGTTTCCGATTCGTAGATAATCTCAACTGAAGTCAGTATCCTGCTAATCAGCAGATTCTGCACAATAGTACATATATTATGTACCACATTTAGTATCAAAATCCAATTTTGAAACCAACAGTGAACATGTTTATGACAAACATATTTGAAGTCAGAGCCTTGCACCGCCTTCACTTCCTTCATGTCTGCCTTGTCCATACGGCAGTCACGCTTCCAGTGACCCCGTTTGCCATAATTTAGGCAGACATCTCGGGATATGTCCTTTTTCTTCCCAAAAGACTATGATGATTTTGCCTTTTGCCCTTTTTAGAAGCTCTGGCTTTGCCTCCTAGAGTATAGCCATCAATTCTCTAATAATTTACTCTTGGTTCATAATGAACCTACCCCAGCCTTTGGGTAGAGACTATAAGATCAAATCTTTGGTAGTCTCAGCCACGTAGGTAATGCCCAGCTAACCTGGCTGATCGATGTCAGCAATCATCTGTGACACCTAGTGCTCGACAGATGTACCCTCTGACATACGCGAGCATAAAGAGCTTCTTATGTAATTTGTACTTCTAAGATTTAACAATAAATCTATGAAGATCTTTAATTTAATCATCAGGTTACAAGGATCTAATCCTTAACTTTGACGACGGAATTAAAGAGTCATTGCAGTAAGCATAACGGATTGAGCACTAAAGTTATCATTACATGAATATTCCAAATATCATGTTATACTATTTGCTCAACTTCGGGCTTAAGCCCAAGAGGTTGGTCTATCAAATAGAATAACTTCTCAGTTTCCATGACTATCCTGCGGTTTTATTCTCAATTTGAAAATTAAAGCTGTTTAAAACATTTTCACCCAGGATTATGTTTTAAACACTGATCTTTCAATTATCTTGATTGCTATAGTCCAACTATCCAATCAACGATTTTAGGTACTATTGATTATAATGATTACTATAGTCTTACTATATAATCAACTATAATTTGATTGGTTAATTCAAATATATTGATTACTATAATCCAATTATATAATCAACTATAATTTAAAGTAGTTTGAATACAGTCCAACTGTTTAATTAAAACAACGATTAAATATGAGCGCGTATTGGCAAGTAACTAAACGAATATTGCAAATTTAATACTTGCCTCCCACTATTTTTCGGCGAGCCTCTAACCCTCTGTTGAGTACTCGGGAAACCTTCTTCCTAGTGGGCTAGGATCCCGTTAAATAACACACAATCTTGACTTTGGCCAACAAATTATATGATACTTAACTAGGTAGATCTCTAATATCCATTGGATCCCATCCAATTCCTAGATCCAGTAGGTGGACATCCAAGTCCGAAACATATATCTTATATATGCCAATATATCCAATATATTCCCTAACCTTTTTCCTCTGAATCAACTAAGCCTTGGCTTTGGCACAACAAACTTAATGATCCCAGTTAAGCGGAACCCATTGACCTTGGAAAGCTTCGTAATCGATGTCAATAGACAAGAAATGATCTTGAATTTGGCCAACAAATCACAACTTGGACAAGACATCGATATGGAACAAAGCTTTCATGATTCAAACACATCCGCGATGGACAAAGGTCTTGACTTTGGCCAACAAACCAGTGCCAATCTTGGATCTTGAGTAAGAATCACTCAATGGAAGGAAAAATGCTTAATATGCAATTAATTATCTTTGTTAAGGTCTCATCATCATACACCCTTAACATGCATTCTAAAAACATAATAAGGCGCGTATAAATAAAATAATAATGCTAGCACAAGTATTACTTCATACCCGATTACAATAACACTTCTAAAGAAACCTCATTTACATTGAGATGAATAGGTGAGAAGAGAAATACAAAGAGTCAAAAGGTAATAGGCTGGACACGCAGGTCCAATTAATAAATTCTAAATTTATTACAACAATTTCCAAAATTGCCCTCACC
Organism: Zanthoxylum bungeanum; assembly: GCA_019454045.1. Taxonomy (NCBI): domain Eukaryota; kingdom Viridiplantae; phylum Streptophyta; class Magnoliopsida; order Sapindales; family Rutaceae; genus Zanthoxylum; species Zanthoxylum bungeanum. The sequence continues at coordinate 93,437 of SKCR01042563.1, forward strand.
CATCTAATATCCATCTGATATACATTATTCATACATCGCATCCATGTATTCACACAAGCATGTTATCAATCAATCTAATCCAATTAATTAATCTGAAATTAATGACCATCCAATGTTCAAACAATGATTTGATTTTGGCGCGAGTCCAACTCGTTTTAAGAATAAGTACTCAAAGTACGAATTCTTGAATTATATTAAACTACAATATTAAATCCAATTTAATTCGTATTTAATACTAATTCATTTATTTAATTCTAAATTAAATAATTACACTTTTAATGTGCCTTTACGACTTAGATTCTAAATCTAATCGTTACGGGTCTCAAAGCCCAATTAACATCCAATGTCAATTTAATTAAAGTCCAATGGGCTTTTAATTAATTTCATAAGGCATGGAATTTTGGTCAATATGGGTCAACCCAAATACCAAAGCCCATTTAAGGAATCACCCTAATTTGCCACGAAACCAATTTAGGCCCATTAGGCCCAATTAAAATATTAAAGGTCCATTAGTTATATTTGGACTTTATGGATATGGTTTTGGGCCCAATTGGATCCAACCAATTAGCCTAAACCAAACTTGGCCCAACCAAGCCCATTAAGCCCAAAAACAACTTTTACAAGCCCAATTCCAAAATAAGCCCAATTAATTAAATTACAAAATTCCAAATTTCACAATTCAATTAATCTAAGTGTATAGCCATAATTAATTAACCAAATTAACATTTCAAAAACACCAATTTACTCAATTAATTATGCTTATCATCATCAACTTATGTCCAACACAATTGAATCAAAAAATCATATCATTTTCCATGCTTCATCATTCACGGCAATTAGGGATTTCATGTCCGATTCCGAATTCAATCCAATTAAATCCAAAATCAACATTTCCCAAGTCATTCAAACTCATCCAATGATTCAAAAAACAAAATCACCATGAATTTAGGGTAGCATTACATTCGGCCAAGCCTAGTATTTGGGGAAAATTTGATCCAACTCAATTTTCATCAAATTGACCATGCATAACACCATGTTAGCATCATTCAAGCATATTCAAACAATCAATTTCATCCAAACATGCTCAAATCAATTTTGTCCAATTTTACCCTAATTCAAATTTCATGCTTATACAAGGCTCAAGATACCATTGTTGGGTTTCTAGGTTAGTCCCAAGATCATTCAAGCATAAAACATGTGTGAATACAATAAAGAAGTATGACGGAATCATACTTACAATGATTGGCTTCGCAATGCGTCGAACACAACCTTTTTGCTCCTCCTTGAAGCTCTCGGCAATGGCTCCTCATTGTGCTCCATTTGTGTTCTTCGAGCTTCAAGCTTGGTATGTGGATTCCATGCCCATAGGTGGGTTTCCCTATCACCTTTGGATGAGTCCTAATGTGTGCTAGCACTAGGAAATTTTGCCACAAAATTTCCTAAAGCTTCTCATTGCTCACGACTTTGGCAAGAAAGAAAGAAGAAATGGCCCTAGGCCGAATTAGAGAGGAGAAGAGAGAGAGAGAGAGGGGTTTTTGTTTTTCTCAAAACAATAATAAAAAATAAATTACCAAAATTTTGGTATATGGCTTTCAAAAAGTCAAACCAAATTTGGAGCCAAAATTTCATTAAATGTCCACACCAACCAACAATCATGAATAGTGACTGCATGTCACTCACACCAAAAGGTGACTTGACATCTATCACTAAAGTGACAAGTGATGTGACTCGCAATGTGACTTGTGGGCCGTACTTGAATTCGAAATGCGATTGGGCCCGCAAACACTCCCGGGCTCGGGTTCGCTAATTCCGAATTAACAAATTTTCCGTTGCGACGTAATTAAATCAAATTTAATAAAATAATTATGCCTAGCAAAATTACTATTTACATCGCTACCAAATTAATTCTAAATTAACTCGTTCGCCCGAATTAAAATCTAATTTAATTCCGTGTCGAAATCCAATTTCGTATAATATATCGAATATATTATTTTTTCTATTAATTCCAAATTAATCGTTCTCTCTCTTTAAATAATATTTTATCCCAGATAAAATATCTCCGTAATTAATCCCAGATTAATTTTCTCTCTCTAAATAATTAATCACAGATTATTAAGTGCGAGTCATACATCATCGGTGAATCTTCGGGAAGCGACCCATGAGATCCTCGGATATGTTGCCAGTAAATCCGGTCGTCGGACTATCCGAACACGTACGTACATAGTACTACGTTTTTAAACCGATTTACAAGACATGGTTGGCTTCTAGCAAAGCACACCGTGCCTACCCAATTCTCCAGAAATATTATTAAAGGATATGTGATCTTTATCAGGCGTAGTATACTTAGTATTGCGTATTACGATCCAGTCGGATGTCACGTGCAAGGCCTGGGACTGGAATTGTGTCTGCCGCCCCGTACGAAGCACATATCGGATCTCTGGTAACTAGTCTCTATAATCGGATAATCATGACCTAGTCATATTATGCCGATGACTGCAGTACATAAGAGCACCAGTTCCGTATCCTACGTGATCATCATCTCCACTATGACTGAAGTGATACTTCCATCTTGACATCACACCAAATACACTACGATTCTCAATATACCCAAAAGAGGCGTACACAGAACCTGTTAAAGCCCTGGACGACCAAAACTAGAGTATATGGATTGTCGCAAGTATTAGCGGTGCAAGTCTCAGGTTAAGACCAAATACACCTACCCTGATTCGGACTTCCATAGACACATAGTCATACTACCAATGGAATTCCGATGGGTCTATCCAGAGAGAAGCTATTTCCGTACCATCGGTAAACACAACCTCCTATTACACTTGCATGAGTATCTTATACCCAAATATATGAGAACTATGCCGTTATGCTCCCAAAACGCGCACAAGTGTAATACTAGTATATTCCGCATTATCGATGTCCAATCTCGATAATACTACGACTAGGGATATTTAATGATTAAACTTCGTGGATTGATACTGTCTCATATCATCTCAATCCGGAACTAATCATAAGGACCTTTTATTATTTATACATCTTGGTATCTAATTACAAATGATAAAAGAGCAATTTCCTTTGTCACACAGTCAATTTGTACAACAACACCATGATCTGTACAAATAGTGATGATATGGGTCATAATTGTCCAACATATACGAGCATTCCAAAACTCATGGTACATCGCTTAAACCATTATAACTCCAATTCCAATATACGACATGTGCTAGCCTTCTAGGTTATAGGAATTTGACCGTATTCCAAAACCAACCACTAAGAATATTTACTTTAAAAATTTATAATAGTAATAATATCCCAATGTCGGACCACATAATGTCCAGTATTACTAAAAGACTAATCTAAGGTCGATGTCATTCTTAGCATATTTATACATCAATCTAATATGTATAATGATATTAGGAGGTACATTGGCGCTCCAAGCACCAACTCCAACAAACTCCCACTTGTTTAGTGCCAATTCGGATGGTACCTTAGTTCCATCTCCTCCACATGTTTATCGAATAACTTAGGAGCTAAGGCCTTAGTAAGTGGGTCTGCTATGTTGTATATTCCTTGAACCTTCAAGACCACTATGTATTTTCATTCAATAATCTCTCTAATCACGCGATATTTCCTTTCCACGTGTTTAGACGTGGAATTGGCCCTCGGCTCCTTAGCCTGCGTAATGGCTCTTCTATTATCACAGTTAAAATGGGATCGAATCCACAATACTAGGCACAATGCCATGTTTTGTGATACAATTTCTAATTCAGACAATGTTTTTTGCAGCTTAGCCGCTATAAATTCCACTCAGTGGTGGAATCAACTGTTGAGCCTTGCTTTGAACATCACCAACTAAACCGCCACGTTAAAGGTAAATATGTATTTGGATGTAGACTTTCTATCATCTATATCTCCCTGGAAGTCGGAGTCTGCATAACCCTTAACTTGTAGTTCATCTTCTCCATATATGAGAAACTTATCCTTATTACCCTTAAGATATTTCAGGATATATTTCACGGTTGTCCAATATTCATTACCCGGATCGGATTGATATCGACTAGTCACACCAACACCGAAACTGAGACAATTCTATAAGAAACTTATCCTTATATGAGAAAATTATCCTTAGTACCCTTACTTATCTATGTACGTGGATTGACACAATCCTATAAGTTTCATAACTCTATCTCGGTAGAGCCTTATACCTAGTATATAGGAAGCTTCACCGATGTATTTCATTGGGAAGCTTTTGTAAAGGTAGGCTTTCACACTTTGCATCAATCTTATATCATTCCCAATGATAAGGATATCGTCTATATACAAAATAAGGAATACTATCATACTCTCACTCACTTTATTATAAACACACGGTTCTTCCTCGTTCTTGATGAATCCATATAATCTAATTATCTCGTCAAAATGACGAATCCAGCTTTGGGATACATGTTTAAGTCCATAAATAGACTTTTGGAGGTTACAAACCAAGTTTGAAGTCTCACTTGATACGAAACCCTTTGGTTGTTTCATATAGATATCCTCCTCAAGGAATCTATTTAGGAAAGCCGTTTTCACATCCATCTGACATATCTTATAATCATGATATGCAATTGTGGCTAAAATAATCCTAATGGATTTTAGCATGGCTACTAGTGAAAAATTTTCCTCATAGTCAATCATAGGATGTTGAGTGTAACCTTTTTTTACCAGTTGGGCCTTAAAGGTTTCCACCTTTCCATCGGACCATCGATTCCTTTTGTAAACCCATTTACAACCAATAGGTTTAAATCCATTAGGAAGTTCAACTAAGTCCCAGACTTGATTGTCATGCATAGAATCCATCTCGGACTTCATGGCTTCTTGCTATTTTCCCAAATCAATATCCAATATCGCTTCTTTATATGTTGTCAGATCTGTTTCTCCAAGAGGAGAACATAAAGGCTCACATCAGATGTTAAAAAAAATCTTTCAGGAGTCTTTAATATTATATTCGACTTATATAAAATATGGGTGATCATGATTTCGGGTCAAACCGCAACCCGACCCGAACCGCACTGCGCGATTTGAAAAAAATTAAAAATAATTTCGGGTCAATCTGAACCGAACCATAAATTTCGGGTCGGTGTGCGATTTTGACCCAACCGCAACCCGAACCGCCCAAAATCATAAATTTTGACTCAAACCGCGACCCGAACCGCCTAAACCGCTGACCTGCATTCAAATTAGATATGATTTTATATTTTTCTTCTTCTTTAACCATGAAATTTAAGATATTTAATGATCATATGACAATATGCAATGTATAAATGAAAATTAGGTATTTTTTTCTCTTTAATTATTATGTGAAAACACATAAAATTTTCTTTAAAAAATTTATAATCCAAACCGCCGACCCGAATTGTCCAAACCGCTAAATCACCGACCCGAACTGTCCAAATCGCTAAACCACCAACCCGAACCACCGCGGTTTTCTTTATTAAATTTTACGGTTTTAGTTTCTAATTTCCCAAACCGCCAACCCGTTCATTTTGAAGTGAAAAATGAAAAAACCAACCTGAACCGCACCGTGAACACCCCTAATATAGAACCTGTTTGTAGATCCTTCACCTAGTTTGATCTCTGGTTCCATCTCAGGTTCCTCACTGTTGGGATCAAACTCATCAAGTTCAATCTTTCTACAATTCCCTCTATTTCTCAAAAACTCATTTTCTAGAAAAGTGACAAAGCGAGCAAAAATATACTTCGTTGCTCAGAATCATAGAATCGATATCCCAAAGATTTTTCAAGATATCCAACGAACCTAAATTTATACCCCCTAGCTACTAGTTTATCCCACTGCGCAACTCTAACATATGTAGGACAACCCCAAATCTTTAAGTATCTAAGATTTGGATTTCTACCGAACTATATCTGATATGGGGCCGTAGAAATAAATTTTGATGGAACCCTATTAAATATGTGGGTAATAGTAAGTAAAGCGTAACCTTAAAAGTAATATGGAAGATCTGTATAGCTCATCATGGAACGTACTATATCCAATAAAGTACGATTTCTTCGCTCAGACATATTATTTTGTTGAGGTGTTCCTGGTGGACTATATTGGGCAAGAATTACATTCTCTCTTAAATAACTTATTAATTCATCACTCGTGTACTCACCGCCTCGATCTGATCAAAGGCACTTGTTGAATTTACCAGTTTATTTTTCTATTTCGTTTCGGAATATTTTGAACTTGTCAAATATTTCCAATTTATGTCTCATCAAATATACATATCTATATCTAGACTTATCATCCGTGAAATTCACGAAGTATGTTGAACCATCATGAGCGGCATGATTTAATAGACCACACACATCGTTGTGTATTAGTTATAATAAATCTTCAACACGGTGTCCAACACCAAGAAATGAGGCCTTTTTCATCTTCCATTGGATACATGACTCACAAATCGGATACGGATTTAAGGTAAGATTTTCAATTAAACCATCATTTACCAATTTTAATAGACGTCTAACACCTATGTGGCCCAATCTCATATGCCATAATTCAATATTATTTAATTCAACTATTCTACTTGTATTTTCCTTTACATTAAAGACATCTCTATATGTTTCCAAAATATAGTGACCATTAGAAAAAAAACATTCACATATCAAGTTTTTGTCTTTATCATATAAACATAATGTTCCATCCTTAATTTTTATTTTATATCCCTCTTTATCTAATATCGGTAGTGATATTATTTGTATGATAAATGAGGGTACATAATAACAGTCAAGTAAATCTAATTTACATCTATTATGGAGATTTAGAACAATCGTTCCAATGGCCTTGATATTCAATGTCTCGCCATTGCTAACTCTAAGTTGGACCTCCCATTTGATCAACCTTCTTTTAACCCTCATGACCTGCATGGAGTTGCAAATATGAGTAGGGCTGCTAGTGTCTAACACCCATCCACTATTTGCATCTAAGGCTAATAAGATGTCAATAATAGGAAAAATACAAAGCGTACCTTAGGGTCCGGCCTTTCCTTTCAAATCTGGAAAATCCTTCTTCCAGTGTCCAAAATTCTTGCAATGTAGACATTCATCACGAGCTACTTGTGGTCTTGCACTTTTACGTTTCTTGGAGTTTTTCTTTGATATTTTCTTCTTCCCCATTTTGATTTTCTTCATTCCTGAAGCTTTTACTATATTTGTCTTCATTCTAAAGGTTTTACTTCATTCTCAACGTTGTTTGATGTTCGCCATTATTCTCGAGATCTCACTTCATTCTAGAAACTATCAGATGTTCATCCTCATTCTCAAGGCTTCTCTTCATTCTGGAAGCTGTCTGATGGTCCTTATTCTTGAGGTTTCATTTCATTCTCGAGTCTTTATTATGAGACTTCATCCCTCAAGGCTATTGTACTCATTTCAAAAATTAGTTGCCCGACGGGAATCACCCTCGGTATTCTCCCTTAGGCGGACCTCGCCCCCAATATTTACTTCTTAAGAATGCCTTGTCCATAGTATTCTCTTTTAAGAGGACCTCACCCTAATATCTCTTTGGGCAGGCCTTGCCCCTAGTTCTCTTTTCCATGTGGACCTCGCCCCCTTAGATTTTTTATCTTGGATGCTTCGTGTTTTGGAGGCTCTTGTTGCATACCCCATTTCTAAAGAGCTTTTCCTTTTTGCTTGTTCAACTTCCTGAAAAAGAAATGTTATGTGTATATATGCATGTATGTAAATGATCTTTAGTCGTATGCCCTTTCCTTAGCTTGGGAAGTGTATGAGTCATGACGCTTTTCCTGCGGAGATTTCATCGGGTTTGGTCTCACTTATATCCAGGCTGCCTTTCGAGGTTCCTAAATCATCGACTTTGCTTTCCAAATTCTTTCCTCATCATGCAATGACTTTTTGCATGTTCTCAAAAATTCCATCTCTTTTCAAAGGATGAGCATTATCTAAATTCAAAACTCAATTTCAACAAATGTTTCACCTTCCAAATGCTTCTCCAAGTGTGTGTATGGTTGTTTTACCAAGAATTATGTGCAACCCAGATCGATTTATGCTGGTGCTAAGTGTATACCAGTACTACACTTTAGTTCATTTTTTATTTTTTCCTGGGTCAAGATAATCTAACACCTAGTTAAGGATCAATATGTTTTTAGGATTTTGCAAATGATTTATCTTATGTACGGGCCAAATTTGGGCCAAGGGTATAATTTTCTTCTTGTCCAGACCCAATAACAGTCTCCAAATTTCTTCAAATAGCTTACAGACCAAGGTTTGACCAAAGACCCGAACCCTTTGCATCTCACCCATATTCTAGTGAAGGCCCCAATGTTAGACAGCCCACTTGCTTTCCACAAAAAAAAAATCACATTAATTCCCCAACTACTATATCATTTTTTTCCTAAAACGAAAACAACATCCAATTCTTCACCACAGAAAGTCATGACATATAAACGGCCCCACCCCGATAATCACAGGCCATATTCCAGCTATAAAGAGATTCTTCCAAATCTATAAATAGGGGCATAATTCGGAAGCAAAGGGAGCGCTCATTAAGTTCTCAAACCCTCTCATTTTACACACCATACCACCACCCTCACGGAAATCCACGGAGGTCAAGGTAACCTCAGACCTTGTTCTTCCTTCATTTTTTGCTCCTCTACTCTACTGAATTGAGCATCGGTGCACCAACGGCGTAGAAACTCCCCGCTCACTCTATATTCATTTTACAAGATCGCTAATGCCCTCATCATACAAACTCTCGATTGTGGAACTTAGGCGAAAACCAACGTTTACAATTTGGCACCCACCGTGGGGCCTTAGTGATTTATAGCAAGCAAAGATCTCTTAGTCTACGATCCTTTCAACACACCTACTAACATATCGTTGAGCAGTAAACAAACACCAGACCCCGTGGTCGCACAATTATCCACTATACAATCATGGTTACGATCATTAGAAGAGGAAAATATTTAAGGCCGCACTCACCCATCGCAAGGGAAGGCCTCAAACCGTTGGGTTCGAAATGGTCCCTTACTTATTCCAGTATAATGGACGGGTTCACACAATGGTATAGCCAAGTCTTATGCAGTTCATGCAAGATAATTCAAATAAACACACAAATTTATACACCCATAAACATTAATATAAATAAAAAGCAAATTAAATTATGAAATACAAGGTATGATAACAAGAATCGTAATAATCAAAAGTAAATAAAGAGTTAATAAATAAATGGTAAACAAAAGGGGGTTAATCATGCATATGAGTATTTCCCAAGTGGTACGTGGAGTTGTATCCCAAGTACAGAATGCACTACCGTCTATTCGGATTTGGCTACGGAATTTATGTCTGGGTTTCCATCCGATATACCACAAGGGATAATAACACACATAACTATCAATGCAATGTAAACGGTCATAAAAAAAGGGTGGAATAATCAAATAACAATAAAAAGTAAATAGACAAAAAGCTAAATAGAAAAAATAATTTCGGAATAATAAAATAACAATGAAAGTGCATAAATAAATAAAAAAGATAAATAACCTTAAATAGAAAATAATAATAATAATAAAATGCCGAAGAAGAAAAAAAATAATGTGACCAGAAATTTGGCCGTCTTTAATGTAGGACTTCGCATACCCGGTTGGACGTATTTCACATCCAGCCAGACATGCCGTGTCCGGAACTATAAAAATAATTAGGGTGCCCTCAAGTCTTACCTTTTAAGTTGCTTTCTTGAAAGTGCGTTAGGCTATTGCCGGAAGGATTGAAGCTGGTTCGCTGTTTGCTGTTTCTGGTTCGCTATTTCACTCGCTGTTTTACTGTTTTGTGGTTGCTGTTTGCTATTTCTGTTTGCTATTTTTGGTGATTTTGGGCTGCTATTTTGGTTGTTTTTCTTACTGTTTTGGCTGGTTATTTTCACTGTTTTGGCTAGTTGTTTTCATGGTTTTTCTTGCTATTTTTGGCTAACTGTTTTTTCGATTTTTGTCATTATTTTTGCTGGTTTAGGGGCTGATGTTTTCACGGTTTAGGGGCTATATTTTCACGGTTAAGGGGGCTGCTGTTTTGGGGTTGTTTTTTCGTTGGTTTTGGGGTTATTTTTCTCGATCTTTTGTTGTTGTTTTCACGGTGATCTTTCTGGTTTCTTTGTTTATTTTTTTTGTTTTTCGGGTGTTCTTGTTTGTTTGGTGGAGGGCTTGGATTTTTGGCTTGGCTTTGTTGTTGTTCACGGTAATTGGCTGGTATTTTTGGTGGTGTTGTTCACGGTAATTGGCTGGTATTTTTGGTGGTATTGTTAACGGTAATTGGCTGGTATTTTAGTGAAGGGTTGTTTTGGTCGGTGGTGGGCTGCTGATTTAGTGTTTATTGCTGGTTGGTTGTTTTAGTGTTTTGGTTAGGGCTTTTTTATTTGTTGGTGCCGTGAAAGAAGAAGAAGAAGTCGTCTAAGATTTTTGGTTTATTTTTTATGAATTGTCGTGTGAAGCCTAAGGTAAGAAGAGAGTCCCCCCCCCCCCCCGCCCAAAAGATGAAACTTGGTCTCTTTTTATAACGATTTAGATGGATCTCCAAAAGAGGAAACAAATCATGGAAAATTATTTTGGAATATAATCTTATAAATTTGGTGACGGAGATCTCAAATCTTTTAAAATGAAAAGTCCCGATGAGAGAATTTGAGCATGTGTTTTGCATGGGATTTTAGCTATTCTGGAAGTTTTGGGCGTGTAGATGGTGTTTTGGGTGTGTGGATGGTGGATTGTATGGGCCTTGGGTGTGTGGATGATGGATTGTATGGGCTTTGGGCCGATTGTGTGGGTTGTAGGGTAGTGGGCCGAGGCTGAGGTTTGAAACAGAAACTGACTAAGCGAATCTGAGGCTTGCTAGTGAGTTCGAATCCAATGAGGTGCTAATTTTAGAGGTTTTCTTTCCTTCCTACATTCGTTTCCCGCAACTTCCATAACTTTTCAGGTAGTGCCTCTATACGAGGCTCGTCATCGGGCTTATGCAAAAATGTAATGTCTACACTTGTCCCGGTTGAAAAGGCGCAACAAGTTTACACCCCACGGCAAAAGGTCCAAATAGCTTCAAATGATTGGGGACCAAAACACAAGCATAAGAGAGGCTTATATAGGACAACACCTATGGGCTTTTTATGTGGGATTATAAGGGTATGGCTTAGGCTTTTATCAACGAAGATTTACTCACTACTAGGTCTCCCCACTCAAGGGTTCATTCGACCAAGTGAACGCATTATTTTTATACCTAAGGATATAAAGGATTGCCCATAACTAGGTCTCCCCAGCCAAGAGTTCAATCGACCAAGTGAACGTACCTTAATACCCAAGGCTACGTGACAATAAGTGACAGTTATCATTACATACCAATCCACCACCTTGAGTGAAAGCAATTCCTCGATATATAATGGCATCACGGTTAAAAAGAGTATGCAAAATATGACGACATGGTTCTCTTCAATCTCACCATAAATACTACAAGGCAATTTTTCGGGGCCGATTCTCTACCCCCAATAGAGTCGTCATCTGTAGGAGCGAAGTGGGTTTTATCACTATGTCTATGATGTCGGCAACCACTGTACTATTGGGCTCGCGGCTCGTAGAGTGTATGGATAGTCTCGTGAGGGGACTAACCAAAGAATAAGGGAGTCACCTCCTAATATGAGACATCAATAATGATTTAGGACAACACTACACCCCTCGTAAGGTCAAACCTTAAATCCGTTTGGGTTTAGAATAACCTCTTACTGATGCGATCATAATATTTATGCTCAAATGTGCAATCCCCATATCTTATAATGCTTTCACATGCAATACAATTTGTAAAACACACACCCTTGCGCAAATATGAAAAAAGGTAAATAAATAAATGAAGTTTATGTGCAGAAATAAGATATTACAACAATAATTCAACATGCTAAAACAGGTAAAGCACGTAGACCTGGCCACCGATTCGGTTCAATTCCGAACCGGAACTGAATTGGACGGTTCCCGATTCCACAAGTATAGAACCGGAATCAGAACCAAACCAGACAATTCTTGTTCGGTTCTGGTTCACTATGATTTATTTTTATTTTTAATAATGATTTTAAAATAAAAAATAAAAATGAGATTAAAAAATTTATAAATTTGAATTTAGATTACATTAAATTAAAAATAAAATTAAAGAGCTTGAACTTAAATTATGAACATAAAACTTTTTATTCGTAATAGATAAGTTGAGCGCTCAAAATGTTCAAGTCTCGAATCAACTCTTAAAAGAGATATTCTTCTGCTTCTCATAAGAATGAGTGAATTCTATATCTATGTAAAATGTTCCCAGCTACACACCAAACCATATCCCCAAAATACGTAGTTACTGGCCGGGAATGCTACACCAACCTCACCATAGTAAATCAAAGGATATAACCGACATGCAAGAATTCGTAGTACACTCAGGATTAAGATTAATCCATATCTGACCATCTAGTAGATAAAATAAGTTTCTTCAATTAACGGATATTAAAAGAAATTCGTATTTTTCTGAGTCCAGTCCTATTTGATCTCATCATATAAGGTGCATTCATTCCCATGTCACTACATTAACAATCCCGGATCAAGATCGTCATACAAGTATAGAATAGACCGCAACTATAGATATACCACAAATAAAGTACCATTTTTGTTTGCTCTCTATGGACTATTTACATTACTAACTATAGACTTAAATCCTCTTGTGAATCAAACATAAACTAAGTCTGAAAGTACAAGAGTAATCAAGGTAAACAAGGTAATTGGACAATATACGATAAAATGAATAATGCATTTATTATTATTACAATAATTAATTCCGTTTACAATACATGAAGCTCTAGGACATAAATCCCAACAATCTCCCACTTGGACTAGAGCAAATGGGACATGTCATGTAATCCTAAGCCCTTTAGGTGACCTTCAAACACTTTAGTCGATAAGGTCTTTGTAAACGGAACAGCTAGGTTGTCTGCAGATGGAATCTGCGTGACAGCGACATCTCCTCTCTGCACTATCTCTCTGATGATGTGATATTTCCTCTCAATATGCTTACCCCTCTTGTGGCTTTTTGGTTCTTTGGAGTTCGCCACTGCACCAGTACTATCGCAATAAAGTGTGAGTGGTTTATCCATATCTAGAACAACTTCCAGATCTGCCAAGAACTTACGAAGCCAGACTGCTTCCTTAGCTGCTTCACAAGCTGCTACACAAGCTGTTACATATTCAGCCTCCATGGTGGAGTCAGCAATACAAGATTGCTTTATGCTCCTTCATACTATAGCCCCACCACCTAGGGTGAACACTGATCCAGATGTTGATTTCCTATAATCGAAATCCGCCTGAAAATCAGAGTCAATATATCCTCTCAGGATCATATCCTGACTTGTATATACAAGTAAATAATTTATTGTTCTCCGAAGATACTTGAGAATATGTTTCACCGTTACCTAATGATCTAATCTTGGGTTGGATTGAAACCTACTGACTACTCCCACTGTAAAATATATGTTCGGTCTTGTGCATAACATAGCATATATAAGACTTCCAACTGCTGAAGCATATGGAATATGTCTAATCTCAAGAAGCTTTATGAGTCAAGAAGCTGCAAAAAACAACAAACATGGTTATGTTGGACAGTTATGACCCATAGCGACACTATTTGTACAGATCATGGTGTTGTTGTACAAATTAACTATGTGACAAGGGAGATTGCTCTCTTATTATTTTTGATTAGATCACCAAGATATATAAATGATAAGAGGTCCCTATGATTTGTTCCTGGATTGAGAATGATATGAGTGAGTATCAATCCATAAAGGATAAATCATTAAATATCCCTAGTCAGGGTATTATCGAGATTGGACATCGATAATGCGTAAAAGACTAGTATTACACTTGTGCGCGTTGTGAGGGCATAACGGCATAATTCTCACATATTTGGGTATAGGATACTCATGCAAGTGTAATAGGAGGTTGTGTTTTACCGATGGTACGGAAAACAGCTTCGCTCTGGATAGACCCCCTCAGAATTCCATTGGTAGTATGACTATGTGTCTATGGAAGTCTGAAATCAGGGTAGGTGTATTTGGTCTTAACCTGAGACTTGCACCGCTAATACTTGCGACAATCAATATACTTTGGTTTTGGTCATCCAGGGCTTTAACAGGTTCTGTGTACGCCTCTGCTGGGTATATTGAGAATCGTAGTGTGTTGGGTGTGATGTCAAGACGAAAGTATCACTCCAGTCATAGTGGAGATGATGGTCACGTAGAATACGGAACTGGTTCTCTTAAGTACTGTAGTCATCAGGATATTATGACTAGGTCGTTTATATCCGATTATAGAGACTAGTTACCAGACATCTGATATGTGCTTCGTACGGGGCAAACACAATTCCAGCCCCAGGCCTAGCACGTGATCATTCGATACTGGATTGAAATACGCAATACTACGTATACTATGCCTGATATAGATCGCTTATTCCTGTAAGCATGTTTCTGGAGAATTGGGTAGGCATGGCGCTTTGCTAGAAGCCAACCTTGTCTTGTAAATCGGTAAAAGCGTAGTACTAGGTACTTACGTGTTCGGATAGTCCAACGACCGAATTTACTGCCAACATATCCGGGGATCTCATGGGTCGTTTCCCGAAGATTCACCGATGACGTATGACTCACACTTTATTAATCTGGGATTAATTAGATGAGAGAGAAAATTAATATGGGATTAATTACAGAGATATTTTATCTGGGATAAAATATCATTTAAAGAGAGATAACGATTAATTTGGAATTAATCGATAAAATAATATATTCGATATATTATACGAAATTGGATTTCGACGTGGAATTGAAATTAGATTTTAATTCGGGCGAACTAGTTAATTTAGAATTAATTCGTTAGCGACGTGAATAGTGATTTCGCTAGGCATAATTAATTAATTACGTCGCAACGAAAAATTCATTAATTTGGAATTAGTGAACCCGAGCCCGGGATTTTTTGTGAGCACATTCGCATTTCAAATTCGAGTGCGGCACGCAAATCAAATCAAGCGTCAAATCATTAGTCACTTTGAGTGATGTGACAACTTGTCACTTGATTGATTGAGTGATGTGACTTGATGGAAGTTGATGGTGGAGTGTAATACACTCAAGTGTGATGACATGATAGACATTTAATATATTTTAAATGTTTAATATTTGTTTTGATTTTTGAAATCAATTAATTGATTTTTGGAAAATCAAAAGTGGTATTAGATATACACTTTTTCAAATAACCATCACACAACTCACTCTCTCTCTTTCTCTCCCTCTCATTCACGCCCAAGGGGCTCCATTTTCTCTCTTCTGTTTCTGCCACTGCCGAGAGTTGTAGGAGAGGAAATGTGAAGATTTTGTTGCAAAATCAAGGTGCTAGCACACATCCGGAGTCGTCCGTAGGTGATAGGGAAACCCATCCGTGTGCATGGAATCATTTCATCACAAGCTTGAAGCTTGCATGGAGGACCAAAGCTGAAAATGGGGGAGGGAAAAACTGCACTGCCGTGAGCTTCTCAAAGGGCAGAAAAAGTTTTTGTGTTCGTCGCAACGCTCAACCGATCGATGAAAGTATTCCGCGACTTACTCGATGTATTCACTTTGTATTTTCATTGCTTGATATGATCTTGGGATGCTTAGAAAATTCCAACAATGGTATCAGAGCAAGGTTGAGCATGAAAATATTTTAGGGTTAAAATTGGGTAAAATGTGTTTGAGCATGATTTAATTAAATTGGATGTTTGAGTATGCTTAAAACATGTTTTATTGAGGATTGATTGGATCAATTTGATGAAATGGTGTTTGGAATAATTTTCCCCAATTTTTAATGTGTTGGTCGAATGTCAACTAGCCCTAAAAGTCTTGGAATTTTGATTTTTTGATCATTGGATGTGTTGGAAATCAATTGGGAATGATGATTTAATGTCGAATTGGATTTAATTGGATTGAATTCGAATCGGACATAAAATCCCCTATATTACCGAGACTTATTGAGCATGTATTGGGTTTGATTTTTGATTAAAATGTGTTGGACATGTTTTGTTGTTAATGAGCATGATTAATTAGGCTAATTGGTGTTTTGGAAATGTTAATTGGGTAATTAATTGTGTAATACACTTTGTGTAATTTAATTGTGAAATTTGGAATTTTTTGAATTAAATTATTTGGGCTTAAGTTGGATTTGGGCTTGTATTGTTGTTATTGGGCTTGGTTGTACCAAGATGGGTTTAGGCAAAATTGGTTGGATCCAATTGGGCCCAAAACCGCTTCCATAAAGCCCAAATGCGACTAATGGACCTTAATAAATTTAATTGGGCCTAATGGGCCAAAATTGATTTCTTGGCTTATGGTGTTACTCCTTGATTGGGCTTTGGTTATTGGGTTTGACCCGAGTTGACCAAAAGTCCACACCTTAAAGAAATTAATTAAAAGCCCATTGGACTTTAATTAAATTAACGTTGGACGTTAATCGGGCTTTGAGACCCATAACGATTAAATTTGGAATTTAAGTCGTAAATGTTCATTAAATAAAGTGTAGTATTTAATTTGGAATTAAATAGCGAATTAATATTAAATACAAATTGAATTGGATTTAATTTTGTAGTTTAATTTAATTCGAGAATTCGTACTTTGAGTACCTATTCGCAAAACGAGTTTGACTCGCGCAAAATCAAATCGTTGTTTGAACATTGGATGGTCATTAATTATCAGATAAATTAATTTGATTAGATTGATTGATAGCATGCTTGTGTGAATACATGGTTGCGATGCATGAATAATGTATATCAGATGGATATTAGATGGGTGGGGCAATTTTAGAAATTGTTGTAATAAATTTGATTTATTAATTGGACCTGTGTGTCCAGCCTATTACCTCCATACTCTTTGTATTTCTCTTCTCACCTATTCCCCTCAATGTAAATGAAGTTTCTTTAGAAGTGTAGTGTAACGGGTAGAAGCAAATACTTGTGCTAGCGGGAGAGAGGAAAGATAGAGATTTGATCTAGGATCAATGTGTTAAGTATCCATCCGCATATCATTATTATTTTATTATACGCGCTTTATTATGTATTTAGAATGCATGTTTAAGGGTGTATGATGATGAGACCTTAACAAAGATAATAAATTGGTTGTCAATTTGCACAAGAAAAACCCTCACAAATATTAAGCGTTTTCCTTCCATTGAGTGATTCTTACTCAAGATCTAAGACTGGCATTGGTTTGTTGGCCAAAGTCAAGACCTTTGTCCGTTGAGGATGTGTTTGAATCACTGTTGTGATATTTTTATATCGTACCGCAAGTGTACGGTGTCAAGTTTTAGTATAAATCAGTGAAAGAGTGTCGAACCCACAGGGATTGCATTAACTCGCACTAAGTACTACAATTGATAATCCTAACTTTATTTAGAAAACAAATAATAAAGATTTATAATAGATAAATATAAAAACAATAAAATAGGAGGAACTAATACGATAGAGATTCTGGATCCTGATTTCACCTAGCTGTCGCCTATTTATTTGTCATGTCAATTAATCCATGTTCAGTTATATTGTTTATAAGTCAAGACTCCTAAAATATTCACTCCCTCTCTCGAGTGTTAGTGAAAATATCATCAACTACAGACTTCGATATCTCTATAAAAATCCAATAGTTGACAACTCATTACGCTTTGTGATTCTATGTTAACGACTTCAAAGGACTACAAATTCTCTCGAACTCTATAAAATCCTAGGCTATATTCTCTAGATCTATTCAAAATCCCCTCTCTCGAGTGATAGATTCTAAACATTCATCATCTTCAATTGTGGCCAGCAATCAAGAAGCATTAAACTCAAAAGAATATAAATAAATCAATAAAACTTTATAACAAAATTAGCAGAAAATATAAGGTTCAAGCATCGATTACATCATTCTCCAGAATTAAGGAGTTTAGTTCATGACTAAAGATAAAAACAATAATAAACAAGTCATGAATCTAATGGAAATCATAAGAGTTCTAAGAAAGAAACGAGAAGATAAAACCCAAATTAAATCTCTTCCTCCTCGGACGTTACAACATTCGTCTCCTCTTGTCGCTCTTCAATCCTCCTCATTGGATCTCTAAAAATATGTATTTTGTGTTTTGTGCTGTGTATTAGCCTCTCCCTGGGTATTGGACGAACTGTTCTATTTATAATAGAGGCTGGGAGTCTTTGGGTATCATTAGGATAATTGAAAACCCTAAAAATCCCATCCTGAAATGCGTCTGTTCTTCCTCCGCAGCGCCGCAGCTCCTTAAGTGGGCGCCGCGGCGCCAATCTCTCGGTAAAATATATGAGGTTTGCGTGCTTGATGGCACTATGGCGCCTGGCTTTCTTCTTCAACTGGCGCCATGGCGTCTCTTATATCATAAAGATGGCGCCAATGCGCATTTTCCTCTGTGATTTGTATTGAATTTGGGCGCCTGGGCGCCTGTTGATTTGTCAATACTCATATTCTCGTCTTGTGTTCCCGAAAGTTCCCAAAACACGTGCATTTGTTCCCCGATCCATATATTAATGCTCCTACAAATAAAAATAGAAAATAAACTATAAATGACATTAAATATCTCGAATTATAACAAAACAGTAAGCTAAATATACCATAATAAGTGGGTATAAACCACACTTATCAAATACCCCCAAACTTAAGGTTTTGCTAGTCCCGAGCAAAAGATAAAATAAAAATAAAATTCAAATAAACAAATAAAAATAACTAAATTAACTAAGCCACTTTCGTAGGGATCACGATTTCATTTAGCATATGCAACAAGCCTTTAAACCCCTAGGCGGCCCTAGTGGACGAGTTATAGTCTCGTGAAGGCTTACAGTGACGACACCTACAAACGTCATTCACACACAATCATGCAAAAATAAAATAAATAACAAAAGATAGTCCCGATAGTTGCACATAAATATATCCTCAAAGAAAGCTTATAAATGAAATTAGAGAACCTTCAAAGTACTCAATTGCAACTTAGATCCAAATTCTTGAGTAAATCATCTAAGCTAGACTCACAGTGTGTGTGTGTGTAAAGGTTCATTCACAGCTTGACTCATAAGTAAGCCAACTTAATGATTTCGTTTAGAAATTAGAATCGATGGGTCAAACCAACCTAGATATCTCAATTATGCTCTGTAATTGCTTTATTTTGTGCTCAGTATGGTATGATTTTTCTTTTCTTTTCTTGTCTCTTTTTGCTTTTCTCATTTTGCACTCTTTTTTTTTTCAACTCACCTACCCTTTAAGGTAGCATTTCTCCTCATGGTGGTCCTAATACTCGCCCATGGGTAGCTTCACGCTTATCGGTTATAGGTGGTTTATTTTCTTTCTTTAGAGACATTTTTCTTTTTTGCTATACCACACTTCATAACACTAGCAAATCAAGATAGATATCTAAGCAAACGGTCATTCATCGACATGCAATTTCTTCAACTAGTCACCTTGTCAACTACTTAAGTTTTCACTGCTAAGAACCTATTTTTAAGTGCTTACGAGTCTAACATAGATCAACTATTCAAGGCATCAGATAAAAGTAAATCGGGCACTTATCGTTTCTAAAATTTCACTCATAAACAAACAATATTATCACAGGATTTATGCTTTACTATCTATGACTAAATTTTTTTTTTCAATAAATTTAAACAACTAAATAGCAAGTAAACAACATGCACACACCCCCAAACTTAAAATTTGCATTGTCCTCAATGTAAGATAAAAATTTAAAGAACAAGAGTGAGGAACAACACTACCGTGCATGGAGTTGATCAGACTCTCGCTGGTTAGAATTTGGTTGCGCGGGCGTTGTGTGTCTCGTGCTACCTGCATAAATAACATGCAAATTAATAAATAGTACACAATAAAATAAAATTTAAAAATAAAGAAAACAATTATAAAATAAATGCAAGGGTTGCCTCCCCGCTAGCGCTAAGTTTAACGTATTCAGCCAGACGCAACCACCCAAATGGTGGTCATAGTAGCTTCTTCTTTTGTATCCACTGACTGCTTTGACATGAAAAAGATAGTTTGGCAACTGTGGCAATTTTATCCAAATATCCCTACTGCTGCTTGGTTATGGAGGATGCAATCTGCCCAATCTGTGTTTCTAAGGACTTCATTGCGGCCTCCATATTTTCCATGTGTGTCTCAATATTATTTATCCTTGACTCAGTCTTCTCGAATCTCGCTGAAGTACTAGCAACAAACGTGCTCACGAATTCTTCTAAGGAAGATTTCTGCTCATCTTTTTTATAGTCAAAACCAGAAGAAGGTTGCAAGGTATTCTCTGTGTTAGCATATGACAGGTTTGGATGATAACGGTTAGGCACAAGATTTCCTCTATAGCTGTTGAAGTTCTGATTGTTCACATATTGGACTTGCTCAAAGCTCGAGTTTCCTTCCAATAACTGCATATTTGTAGCTGCCGCTGATTCAATAGATGATACTCGTGGTTTTTTCAGGGCTGCTACTTGAGTGGCCAAGGTGGAAATCTGAGCTGTAAATGCCACAAGGGGGTCTACTTCATAAATTCCAGCCACTTTGGTCACCGTAACGCATTCACTTGGCCATTGATAATGGTTAATGGCCATTTCTTCCAATAAATTGTACACTTCCTCAGCTGGTTTCTTGAATAGAGCTCCCCCAGCTGCTGCATCAACCACAGTCCTATTCGAACCATTCAGCCCATTACAGAACAACTGAATTTGGACCCAATCTACATAATCATGTTGTGGGCATCTTCGTAGTAAATCCTTAAAGCGCTCCCATGCTTCATACAAAGTCTCAGTTTCCAGCTGCTTAAATATACTGATTTCTGCCCTCAGTTGAGCTGATTTAGCTGGTGGAAAGAACCTCTCAAGAAATTTTGTGGCCATATCCTGCCATGTCATGATACTCCCCGTCTGTATTGATTGCAGCCAATCCCACGCTTTATCCCGTAAAGAGAATGAGAATAAGCGTAGCCTGATAGCTTCTTTACGGACGCCATTTATCTTTATGGTATCTGCGATCTCCAGGAACATCCTTAAGTGCAAGTTTGGATCCTCTACAGCTGAACCCCCAAACTGATTCCTTTGTACCATGTTTATCAATGCAGGTTTTAACTCAAAATTATTGGTGTTGATTGGTTGATGGGCAATCCCAGAATAAATATCATCGATGACCGGTTTGAAGTGATCTCTGATTGCCACCTGGCGTTGGTTGTTCTCTATGTTTTCAGCTGCCATTGCTTCTTTTTCAATTTTCTTTCTTTTCTTAGTCTCCTCGCTGTTCTTTCTATTTCAGGATCAAACAGGAGCGAGTCGAGACTTGTGGATTTTCGCATTCACTGAAGCACCAAAAGAAAAAAGAAAAGAACAAAAAAAATTCAATAAACAAAATAAAAATAAAAATTAAATACAAAACAAAAATAAACTAAAAATAAAAATAAAAATCTAAATTAAAGCTAAAATTACTTGGTAGCAGTATTAATGTGAATTAAACAAACAATCCCCGGCAACGGCGCCAAAAACTTGTTGTGATATTTTTATATCGTACCGCAAGTGTACGGTGTCAAGTTTTAGTATAAATCAGTGAAAGAGTGTCGAACCCACATGGATTGCATTAACTCGCACTAAGTACTACAATTGATAATCCTAACTTTATTTAGAAAACAAATAATAAAGATTTATAATAGATAAATATAAAAATAATAAAATATGAGGAACTAATACGATAGAGATTCTGGATCCTGATTTCACCTAGCTGTCGCCTATTTATTTGTCATGTCAATTAATCCATGTTCAGTATTATTGTTTATAAGTCAAGACTCCTAAAATATTCACTCCCTCTCTCGAGTGTCAGTGAAAATATCATCAACTACAGACTTCGATATCTCTATAAAAATCCAATAGTTGACAACTCATTACGCTTTGTGATTCTATGTTAACGACTTCAAAGGACTACAAATTCTCTCGAACTCTATAAAATCCTAGGCTATATTCTCTAGATCTATTCAAAATCCCCTCTCTCGAGTGATAGATTCTAAACATTCATCATCTTCAATTGTGGCCAGCAATCAAGAAGCATTAAACTCAAAAGAATATAAATAAATCAATAAAACTTCATAACAAAATTAGCGGAAAATATAAGGTTCAAGCATCGATTACATCATTCTACAGAATTAAGGAGTTTAGTTCATGAGTAAAGATAAAAACAAAAATAAACAAGTCATTAATCTAATGGAAATCATTAGAGTTCTAAGAAAGAAACGAGAAGATAAAACCCGAATTAAATCTCTTCCTCCTCGGACGTTACAACATTCGTCTCCTCTTGTCGCTCTTCAATCCTCCTCATTGGATCTCTAAGAATATGTATTTTGTGTTTTGTGCTGTGTATTAGCCTCTCCCTGAGTATTGGACGAACTGTTCTATTTATAATAGTGGCTGGGAGTCTTTGGGTATCATTAGGATAATTGAAAACCCCAAAAATCCCATCCTGAAACGCGTCTGTTCTTCCCCCGCAGCGCCGCAGCTCCTTAAGTGGACGCCGCGGCGCCAATCTCTCGGTAAAATGTATGAGGTTTGCGTGTTTGATGGCGTTATGGCGCCTGGCTTTCTTCTTCAACTGGCGCCATGGCGCCTCTTATATCATAAAGATGGCGCCAATGCGCATTTTCCTCTGTGATTTGTATTGAATTTGGGCGCCTGTTGATTTGTCAATACTCCTATTCTCGTCTTGTGTTTCCGAAAGTTCCCAAAACACGTGCATTTGTTCCCCGATCCATATATTAATGCTCCTACAAATAAAAATAGAAAATAAACTATAAATGACATTAAATATCTCGAATTATAACAAAACAGTAAGCTAAAAATTCCATAATAAGTGGGTATAAACCACACTTATCAATCACGAAGGCTTTGTTCCATATTGGTGTCTTGTCCAAGTTGTGGTTTGTTGGCCAAAGTCAAGACCACTTCTTGTCCATCGACATTGATTACGAAGCTTTCCATGGTCAATGGGTCACGCTTAACTGGGATCACTAAGTTTGTTGTGCCAAAGCCAAGGCTTAGTTGATTCAGAGCAAAAAGGTTAGGTAATATATTGGATATATTGGCATATATAAGATATATGTTTCGGACTTGGATGTCCCCCTACTGGATCTAGGAATTGGATTGGATCCAATTGATCTTAGAGATCTACCTAGTTAATTATCATACAATTTGTTGGCCAAAGTCAAGATTGTGTGATATTTAACGGGATCCTAGCCCACTAGGAAACACGGTTTCCCGAGTATTCGACAGAGGGTTAGAGGCTCGCCGAAAAATAGTGGGAGGCAAGAATTAAATTTGCAATATTCGTTTAATTACTTGCCATTCGCGCTCAAACAATATCATTCGTTAAATCAATTAAATGTTTGTTGGACTAATATTTAAACGTTGTTTTAATTAACAGTTGGACTGTATTCAAACAAATAAATTATAGTTGATTAAATAGTTGGACTATAATAATCATTATAATAAATAGTACCTAAATCATTGATTAAATATTTAGACTATTAAAATCAAGATAAAATTGAAAGATTGACATTTAAAACATAATCCTAGGGAAAATGTATTTAAATGGTTTAATTTTTCAAATTGGGAATAAAATTTCAGGATGGTCCTGGAAACTAATAAGTTACTTTTTTTGATAAAATAACATATTAGGCCTAAGCCCGGAGTTAAGAAAATAGTAGAACATAATCTTTGGAAGATTTATGTGATGATAAATTTAATGCTTAATCCAATTTAGCTTGTCGCAGTAGACTCCTTAATTTCTTTGTCAGAACTAAGTGTTAGATCCTTAAAGTATGATAAAGAAATTGAAGGATCTTCATAAATCTATACTTAGATTTTAGAAGTACTAAATTGCAATAAATAACTCTTGGAGAGTTACTGGCTATTCTCAATGAGTCAAAGCCAAAGTTTGCAATATGGCAAGAAGCGCAAGGCGCACCTTACTTCGATATTCTAGAAGGCCAAGGCTTGGCCAAAGGCTTCTGGAGTATGAAAAGGGTAAAGGCAAAATCATTATAATCTTCTGGGAAGATAAAGGACATTTCCCAAAATATCTGCCTAAATTGTGGCAAACGGGATCGCGGAAGCGTGACTGCCTTTTGGACAAAGTAGACATGAAGGAATTGAAGAACGGGCAAGGCTCTGACTTCAAATATGTTTTTCATAAATATGTTCATTACTAGTATTAAAATTGAATTTTAAATACTTAGTGTGGTACATAAATATATACTGGTGTTCAGAATCTGCTTTGAGCAGGATACTGACTTCCATAGAGATTTATCTGTGAATTGGAAACGGGACGAAAATCGATGTTTCAACCGTAGATACCTATTTTAGGAACTACCCTCGGGTTTGTACCTAAATTTGGAAACTGTTATAATGTAACTAGTTTGACTAGAAACATTATCTCTATTTCAGTGTTTAACCCGCTGCGGGTGAACCTTTATATTCTAGAACACTAAAGTGTTTTATTTTATAAAGATGATATTGAGATAAACACATTAGATGTGAATAACAGCATTTATATTTTGAATATAAATAAATCTCAAACATAAACATGACAAACAAATAGCTCAAACTGATTTGATCAGAAGAAACTCAATTGTGGCATTATTGTCTGTGACACAACTAAAACAAGAATCGTATATCCACACTTTTGAAGAGTGGGTACTCGGACTGATTTGATTCTATTCAAATAAATTCTACGAATCTAGTTAATTGGGCAAAGTGCCTAAAACACCTTTACTTGGTTAAAGTGTAAATGCCACCGATCTGTTAGCCCTAGTTCATAGTGAAGGAAGTGGGCCCATGTCTAGCTAGGCTAGATGTGGATATGAATATTTCGTGACCTTTACGGATGTGGAATCGCGTTATGGTTATGTGTTTCTTTGAAACACAAATCGGAAACTTTTAAAGTTTTCGACACGAAATAGACAAACAGATCGGCTGAAGTATTAAACCGTCACGGTAAGACCGTAATGGAAAATACTTAGGCAATAAGTTTCTAATATACTTGAAAGAGTAAAATATTCTTTCAAAGAGGACTCCTCCCGGAACACGTCATCCTGACGGTGTGTCCGAACCAGAGTAACCGAATCTTGTTGGACATGATAAGGTTAATCATGAGTCACTCTGAGCTACCATTTCCTTCAACGGATAAGCATAAACAGTGCAGAACTTATTTATAATAAGGTTCCATAAAAATCTGTTTGACAGATATCATATTAGATATGAACATGAAAGAAACCGGGTTTTCTAATTCCTGAATATTTGGGTATGCTAGGCATATGTTTGGATGATACCAAACTAAAACCCAAATTGGATAAGTGCCAATTGTAGGTTATCCTAGGGATACCAAAGTATATTACTTATACAACTCACTAGAGAACAATGTAATTGTTGCTCGCCATGCGGTTTTCCTAAGAGGAATACCTATATGCAGTGGTAAGTGGGAGGATAGTAAAACTCGATGAAAATCGGAGTAATACTATTCCAGGCACAGATCCTTAATGGAACACATAAATAGTTCATCAAGGATGAAACTATACCAATAATCTTCGAATACACAAGAACCGCGTATGTCGGGGAGAGTCAGAAAACAACTTGGGTATGGGTTTCTGATCTCACCTCGTAAAGATGTCAATCTTTTGAGGTATACCAACTGACTACGTATGAGGACGTGATACAAGGTATCAACTCCCTATTATGACAAAATGTCATGAATCCGAAATGGATTCCATGTATACCAACTATGTTTGGACACTAGTTGATGTACCACAAGGCATTGTGCCTAATGGTACTATATAAGTCTTTAAGGAAGACATACATGGATGGAAATATATCAATGTATAAAGCTTGGCTTTTAGCGGAAAGGTATCGTTATCAACATTGTGTCGATTACGACGAAACCTTTTACCTGTTGCCACGGTAAATCCATTTGGATAATGCTTGCTAATGCTGCATGTTTCATTTATGAAATATGTCAGCTGAACGGGAAAATCGCTTTCCTTAAAAGGAAACCTTTTGGAGGATGTTTACAACATCCTGGCGGTTTTGTCGTAACATAATTAGCAAACAAGGTTTGCAGGTTATTCGATCCATGTTTGGATTGAAGCAAGCATTAGGTTCTTGGAATTACCGTTTTGATGTAATCATAATAGTTTATGATTTAATTCAAAAAAAATGATTCTTGTGTATATAAGGAGGTTAGTGGGAGCGCACTGACAATAAAATGTCCTATAAATAATGATGACATGTCATTTCCTGTAAATGATATTCCCATAATAATGATCGGTGAAAGCTTGGCTTTCGGAAAAACTCTCCGAGAAATCATACATTGAAAAATGTACGTGACTTGGTATCTCATACGCTTTGGGCATATGGAATCACAAACAGGCCAATCCAAGTGATAATCACTGGATTGATATTAAGAACATCCGTTAGTTTCTTAGAGAACTAAGGATGTTGTCTTTTACTATGGAGATGGAAAACTTGAAGTGACTGTGATCACTAGTGCAAGTTTCCTAAACCGATATAACTACTATAAGTCGCAAACGGTACTATATAGTTTGAATAACGGAACAGTAAGCTGGAAATCTTCCAAGCAAGATACTATTACCGAATAAACAATAAATACGGATTATTGCTACAGCTGAGGCAGCAATAGAAGCCATTTGGGTCGATAATAAATCTAATTAGATTAGATATAGTTTTGTTAGCAGCTGAGCTAGGCGTCAGCACAGGCTAAATAATTAATGGTCTAATCAACGATCCAGATACATACTTCGATATTCATCTGATTCGTTCGGATCATGCATGGTGGCGATGTGATAATCGAATAAATCGCATCAGACGATAATCATGCAAGTCCACTGACGAAAGCCTTTTCTCAGCAGTTTGAGCGAACCGTACATAGTTCGGGTGTAAGACACTCGAGTGACTGGCTATAGGCCAAGCTAGAGATTGTTGGACAGTTATGACCCATAGCGTCATTATTTATACAGATCATGGTGTTGTTGTACAAATTAACTATGTGACAAAAGAGATTGCTCTCTTATCATTTGTGATTAGATCACCAAGATATATAAATGATAGGAGGTCCCTATGATTTGTTCCTGGATTAAGAATGATATGAGACAATATCAGTCCACAAATGATAAATCATTAAATATCCCTAGTCAGAGTATTATCGAGATTGGACATCGATAATGCATAAAAGACTAGTATTACACTTGTGCGCGTTGTGAGGGCATAACATCATAGTTCTCATATATTTGGGTATAGGATACTCATGCAAGTGTAATAGGAGGTTGTGTTTTACCGATGGTATGGGAAACAGCTTCGCTCTGGATAGACCCCCTCGGAATTCCATTAGTAGTATGACTATGTGTCTATGGAAGTCCGAAATCAGGATAAGTGTATTTGGTCTTAACCTGAGACTTGCACCGCTAATACTTACGACAATTAATATACTTTGGTTTTGGTCGTTCAGGGCTTTAACAGGTTCTGTGTACGCCTCTGCTGGGTATATTGAGAATCGTAGTGTGTTGGGTGTGATGTCAAGACGGAAGTATCACTCCAGTCATAGTGGAGTTGATGGTCACGTAGGATACGGAACTGGTTCTCTTAAGTACTGCAGTCATCGTGATATTATGACTAGGTCGTGTATATCTGATTATAAAGACTAGTTACCAGACATCCGATATGTGCTTCGTACGGGGCAGACACAATTCCAGCCCCAGGCCTAACACGTGATAATCCGATACTGGATCGAAATACGCAATACTACGTATACTACGTATACTACACCTGATATAGATCGCTTATTCCTGTAAGCATGTTTCTGGAGAATTGGGTAGGCATGGCGCTTTGCTAGAAGCCAACATTGTCTTGTAAATCGGTAAAAGCGTAGTACTAGGTGTTAGACATTATGTCCCATAGCGTCACTGTTTGTAAATGATATTGTATTATTGTACAAAATTAACTATGTGATAATGAAATTGCCTTTTGCCATTTTGTAATATTATTTACTTTGATATATAAATGGCGAAAGTCCATAATAATTAATACCGATTGAGATGATATGAGACAGTATCAATCCATAAAGGTTTAATCATTAAATATCCCTAGTCGGAGTATTATCGAGATCGGACATCGATAATGCGGAATAGACTAGTATTGCGCTGTGCACGTTGTGAGGGCACAACGGCATAGTTCTCATATATTTAAGTATTGGATACTTATGCAAGTGCGATAGGAGGTTGTGTTTTACCGATGGTACGGAAAACAGCTTCGCTCTGGATAGACCCCGCGGAATCCCATTGGTAGTATGTCTGCGTGTCTATGGGAGGCCGCATCAGGGTAGGTGTATATGGTCTTAACCTGAGACTTACATCGCTAGTACTTGCGACAATCGGTAAACTTTGGTTTTGGGGGTGGGGACCTTAACCGGTTCTGTGTACACCTCTTCTGGGTTTATCGAGAATCGTAGTGTACTGGATGTGATGTCGAGATGGAAGTATCACTTCAGACATATGGAGGTGATGATCACGCAGGACACAGAACTAGTACTCTATAAAAGGTTGCAACCGTCGGGACAACATGACCAGGTCAGGATTTTCCGATTTAAAGAGACTAGTTGCTTGATGTCCGACATATGTTTCGTACGGGGCAGACACATTTCCAGCCCCAGGCCTAACATGTGATCGTCCGATACTGGATCGATGTACGCAATACTACGGTATACTACGCTTGATATAGATATAATATTCCAGTAAGAATATTTCTGGAGAATTGGGTAGGCATGGCGCTTTGCTAGAAGCCAACCTTGTCTTGTAAATCGGTAAAAACGTAGTACGAGGTACGTACGTGTTTGGATTATCCAACGACCGTATTTACTGCCAACATATCCGGAGATCTCTTGGGTCGCTTCCTGAAGATTCACCTATGATATTTGATTCGGACTTAATTATCTTGGATTAATTGCGGAGAAACTTTATCTTGGATAAAGTGCCTTATTTAGAGAGAGAACGATTAATTCAGAATTAATCGATAAAATTATTATATTCGATATAATAATCGAAATTCGATTTCGACGCGAAATTAAAATTAGATTTTAATTCGGGCAAACGAGTTAATTTAGAATTAATTCGTTAGCGACGTAAATAATAATTTGCTAGGCGCAATTATTTATTTAAATTCGATTTAATTAGCGTCGCGACGTAAGTTCGGTATTTCGGAAATATCGAACCCGAACGCGTGAGTGCACGTGGGCCCACTTTCATTTGGAAATGTGTGGGGCCCACATGACACATGTCATTATATGCATTATTTAATTGGTAATACATTGCATGGTGATAGTGTATAATACACTCAATGGTTATGCATGGAGTTTGAGTGTTTGACACTCTAAGCCATTGCATGATTTGTGTCATAAGTTTATTATTAATTTAATAAATATTATGGCATAAATATAAATTGATTTTTGTAACAAAAATTAAGACAACTCTCCTCTCTCTCTCCTCAAATCCGTGACTCCATTAGGGCAAAGAAGATTTGATTTTCTTTTCTCCATTTGCTAGCACATTGAAGGATCAAAGGAGGTGATAGGGAAACCATCAAAGAGCTTGGAATACACAAAGTTTGGAGCTTCTACTCTTCTTCCTCCCTTGGCCGAAACTTGAAGCTTGGAGATTCAAAGATTTTTTCTTCATCACTTCTCATCACAATAGCTTTGTAAGTATGATTCCGCCATACTTCATCTTTTAATATATATATTCAATGTTGTATTTCATATGCTTAAACTTTCCTTGGGACATATAATAGAAACCAACAATGGTATCATTGAGCTAGGTTTAAGCATGAAATACATTAGGAATAATTTGGGGAAAATTGATTGAAGCATGTTCTTGTGTAATTGGATGCTATAGTATGCTTATATGTATGTTACTTGACATATTACATGATCAATTTTAACAAAAATGCATTGGATGATTTTTCCCAAAAAAATGTTGTCTTGGCCGAATGTGGAGGTGCTTCCAATGATTTGGAATTTTTCATGCATAAGTTTATTGGATAACTTTAGCATGATTAAATGTATGATATTTGATATAATACATGGTTAATTTTGAGAAAAATGCATTGGATGATTTTTCCCCAAAATTGATGTCTTGGCCGAATATGAGGCACTTCCATTAAGTTGATTCTATGCATGCACAAGTTCATTGGATGATTTAAGTGTGCTTAAATGTTTGTTATATGTAGTGATACATGATCAATTTTGAGAAAATTGTATTGGATATTTTTTCCAAAATTGGTGTCTTGGCCGAATGTATAGGTCATTTGATGATTTGGAATTTTTCATGCATAAGTTTATTGGATAACTTTAGCATGATTAAATGTATGATATTTGAGATGTGATACATGTTCAATTTTGAGAAAAATACATTGGATGATTTTTTCCCTAAAATTGATGCTTGACCGAAAATTTAGGCCTTTTCACTATTGTTGAATTTTTGCTTTTAAGTTCATTAGATGACTTAAAATCTATATGTATGTTGGATGTGTGATTCAATTGGATTGAAAAACAATCGAACCGCAAAAATCTCTCTTGGCCGAATACAACATGACATGTTAAAGGACTTGTTTTTTGTTCAAATAAATGTTAGACATGTGTTTTGAACAATTGATGAATAATGAATTAAATTGGTATTTTTGAAATATTTGATTTAATGAATTAATCATGCAATTACACTTTAATCAATTGAATTTTAAAATTTGGAATATTAAAATTTAATAAATGGGCTTTTATGTTAATTGGGCCTTATGGGCTTGAAATTGATTTTATGGCACTTAAGGGTGATTCCTTGTTTGGGCTTGGTAATTGGATTTGACCCACATTGACCGAAGCCCAAGCCTTTATAAATCAATTGAAAGCCCATCGGACTTTAATTAAACAACATAGGATGTTAGTTGGGCTTGGAGACCCAATTCGATAAGATTTAGAATCTAATCTTTAAAGCACATTAAAAGTGTAAATATTTATTTGGAATTAAATAAATAAAATTAATATTGAATACGGCTTAAATTGGATTTAACGAGTAGTTCGATATAATTCTTGAATTCGTACCTTGTGTACTTATTCTCA
Organism: Zanthoxylum bungeanum; assembly: GCA_019454045.1. Classification (NCBI taxonomy): domain Eukaryota; kingdom Viridiplantae; phylum Streptophyta; class Magnoliopsida; order Sapindales; family Rutaceae; genus Zanthoxylum; species Zanthoxylum bungeanum. Next base: position 124,701 of record SKCR01042563.1, read on the forward strand.
AACGAGTTGGACTCGCACAAAATCAAACCGTTGATTGAACATTGGATGATCATTTAAATAAAGACTAATTAATTGGATTAGATTGGTTGTAAAAGGCATGTCTTGTTTGAATATATATGTATGTGATGAATGAATAGTGTATATCAGATGGATATTAGAAGGGAAAGGGTAATTTTAGAAATTATTGTAAATTTGGAATTTATAAATTGGACCTGCGTGTCCAGCCTTATCTCTTTATCTCTTTGTATTCTCTTCTCACCTAATTCCCCTCAATGTAAATGAGGTTTCTCTTATTGTATTATGTAATTGGGTAAGAGTAGAATAGTGCTAGCGGGGAGAGGAAAGGGAGTGATTTGTTCTAGGAACAAGTTGTTTATATATCCATCCGCATATCATATTAATTTACTTTACGCGCTTTATGATGTTTTAGAAGCATGCTTAAGGGTGTATGATGATGAGACCTAACAAAGATGAATAAATTGGTTGCCAATTACGCGAAAAATCCCTCAATTTATATTAAGCAAATATCCTTCCATTGAATGATTCTTGTTCAAGATCCGAAGTTGGCATTGGTTTGTTTTGACCAAAGTCAAGACCTTTGTCAATCAAGGATGTACTTGAATCATGAGAGTTTTGTTGCATATCGGTGTCTTGTCCAAATCGTGATTTTTATTGGCCAAAGTCAAGATCACTTTTTGTCCAATGACATTGATTACGAAACTTTCCTCGTCAATGGGTCCCGCTTAACTGGAATCACTAGGTTTGTTTTTGGCCAAAGCCAAGGCCTAGATGATTCGGAGGATAGGGTTAGGAAAATGTAATGGATACATTGACATTATACATATGTTTTGGACTTGGATGTCCACCTAACCGGATCTAGGAATTGGATGAGATCCAATTGATCATAGAGATCTACCTAAGTTAAATAGCATACAGCTTTTATTGGCCAAAGTCAAGGTTGTGTGTTATTTAACGGGATCCTAGCCCACTAGGAAATAGGATTTCCCGAGCTCTCAACAGAGGGTTAGAGACTTGATAAAATAGTGGGAGGCTAGTATTGAATTTGCAATTTCATTCAGATACTTTGCCTTACACGTTCTTCAAAATTATTTCGTCTATTTATTATTAGTTGGACTAATACATTGTTATTTTTTTTGTAACAGTTTGACTGTACCCATTTTATCTTTAACTAGATAGTTGGACTATCGTAGTTGAGATGGCTAGCAAGGTAAATGTCCGAGACATCATCATGGGTGACAATGTCTTTAAGGGACAACTTCGCTGATTGGGAAATGAACCTAAGGATTGTCCTTGGGGCTGAGAGGATGCTGTATACCATACAAACACCTCTCCCGCCTAAGCCCACTAATCCACTTGAGCTTGAGTTATGGAAAACTCACAGCAGTGATTGTGACACAGCTCAGGCTATTATGTTAGCTTCTATGACTCAACACTTTCGAACCAGAATATGGACTTGGATCCTTATAATATGATGGCTAGACTTCGAGATCTCCACCGCTCCAACAAGCGGATGGAAAGGTATGAGTTGGTGAAGAAACTCTTCCGCGCCCGAATGACTGAAGGCGCATCAGTTGAGACCCACGGGGCTCAAATGATCGCCGATATTGATGAGTTGGCCAATATGGGAATAGTCTTGGAGGCTGAGCTGACTATAGATATGATCTTGCAGTCACTTCCTGATACTTGGAAACAAATCATAGTCAACTACAAGTTGATGGATACAGATGACACTCTTGGAGAGCTGTTATCCGTCTTGAAGGAGTCTGAAAAAGAACTCCTAAAAGGGGGCAAGCGCGAGGCGCACTATGCATCGACCTCTCAGGGGCCAAAGGTTGGGCTTAAGGCAACTGGAGGGGTGAGGAAGAGGAAACATAAGAAGAAGGGTAAAGGCAAGTCGACAAAGACTTCTGGGAAGCCAAGGAACAAATCTCAAGATGTCTGCCTCAACTGCGGCAAGAGGGGTCACTAGAAACGTGACTGCCGAATGGGCAAAGGGCAGAGGGAGGATATCAAGGCTGGCAAGGCTATCGCCTCTGGTATGTTTGTTATTGAGATAAATATGAATACTTCTAGTTTTAAAAATGGATTTTTGATTCTGGTTGTGGTGCTCATATTTGTACTGATGTGCAGGATCTGCAGGATAGCAGGGTGCTGGCATCGGGGGAGATGGATCTACGGGTCGGAAACGGAACACCAGTTGCTGTTTTGGCCGTAGGGACTTTTGTTTTAGAACTGCCCTCAGGGCATGTACTTAAACTTTTGAACTGTTTTTTGTACCTAGTTTAACTAGGAATATTATATCTGTATCCTTGTTAACCCAGCAGGTTACACTTTTGTATTTAGAAACACTGGGTGTTATTTATATAAAAATGATGCAGAAATTTGCACAGCTGTTGCAAATAACGGTCTTTATATTTTGAATATAAATGAATCTCTAAAATGACAAACAAAAGGCTCAAAAGGAGTAATCTAAAAGATGAAGCTTATATGTGGCATTGTCGTCTAGGACACATCAACAAGACTCGCATATCCACACTTTCGAAGAGTGGGTACTTGGACGAATTTGATCCCAATTCATATGACGTCTGCGAATCTTGTCTTTTAGGCAAAATGCCTAAATCACATTTTAGCGGTAAAGGTGAACATGCCACAGAATTGTTGGCTCTCGTTCATACTGACGTATGCGGGCCCATGTCTAGCCAGGCTAGAGGTGGATTTCACTACTTCGTAACCTTCACAGATGATGCATCTCGTTACGGTTATGTGTATCTTATGAGACACAAGTCGGAAACTTTTGAGAAATTCAAAGAGTTTCGACACGAAGTGGAGAAACAAACGGGGAAGAGTATTAAGACATTACGGTCAGACCGTGGTGGCGAATACTTAAGTTATGAGTTTCAAGATTACTTGAAGAATATGGTATTCTTTCACAGTGGACTTCTCCTGGAACACCGCAATTAAACGGTGTGTCCGAACGGAGAAACCGCACCTTGTTAGACATGGTGAGGTCAATGATGAGTCGCACTGAGCTACCAATATCCTTCTGGGATACGCATTAAACAGTGCTATACTTATTTTAAATAAGGTACCGTCAAAGTCTGTTGAACAGACTCCATATGAAATATGGACAGGAAGGAAACCAGGTTTCTCTTTCCTGAAGATTTGGGGATGCTGGCATATGTTAAACGTTTGGAAGGTACCAAACTTGAACCCAAATCTGATAAATGCCTTTTCGTAGGATATCCTAGGGAAACCAAAGGATATTACTTCTATCACCCACAAGAGAACAAAGTATTTGTTGCTCTACAAGCATTTTTCCTTGAAGAGGATTTTATAAATGCAGTGGTAAGTGGGAGGAAAGTAGAACTCGATGAAGATCGTAGTGATACTGTTCCTGGCAATGAATCAACGACGGAACAAGAACAGACCGTCCGGGATGAGTCTGTACCACAAACTTCACATGCACAAGGACCGCGTAGGTCGGTGAGAGTCAGAACAGTACCTGAGAGGTATGGGTTCCTGATCTCACCTCATGTAGATATTAATCTTATTGAGGATATTGAGCCGGCTACGTATGAGGAAGCGATACAAAATATCGATTCCGATTTATGGCAAGAAGCCATGAAGTCCGAGATGGATTCCATGTACGCCAACCAAGTTTGGACACTGGTTGATGCACCAGAAGGCGTAAAGCCTATTGGATGCAGATGGATCTTCAAGAAGAAGACCGACATGGATGGCAACGTACAAACGTACAAAGCTAGGCTTGTAGCGAAGGGGTATCGTCAACAATATGGTATTGATTATGACGAAACCTTCTCACCCGTTGCCATGATTAAATCCATTCGGATAATGCTTGCAATAGCTGCATATTTCGATTACGAGATATGGCAGATGGACGTTAAAACCGCTTTCCTTAACGGAAACCTTTTGGAGGATGTTTATATGCAACAGTCTGACGGTTTTATCGTACCTAGACTTGCAAACAAGGTTTGTAAGTTAAATCGATCCATTTATGGATTGAAGCAAGCATCACGGTCATGGAATCAGCGTTTTGATGAGATCATAAAAGAATATGATTTCGTGCAAAACGCAGATGACCCTTGTGTATACAAGAAGGTTAGTGGGAGAGCACTTACTTTTATTGTCCTTTATGTCGACGACGTATTGCTTATAGGCAATGACATTCCCATGCTAACGTCGGTGAAAGCTTGGCTTTCATTAAAATTCTCCATGAAAGATCTGGGACAGCCTTTATTCTTGGAATAAAGATCTACCGGGATAGATCTAGAAAGTTGCTTGGACTCTCCCAGAGTACATACATTGATAAAGTGTTGAAGCGATTCAACATGGAACAATCCAAGAGGGGATTGGTTCCGATGGTACATGGTACCTCTCTGTCTAAGGACATGTGTCCTAAGACTCAGGAAGAGAGAGACAACATGAGTCGGATACCGTTCGCCTCGGCAGTCGGATCGATCATGTATGCCATGATATGTACACGACCTGATGTCTCATATGCTTTGAGCATGTGCAGTCGCTATCAGGCCGATCCAGGTGAAGGTCACTGGATAGCAGTTAAGAATATCCTTAAGTATCTTAAACGAACTAAGGATGTTTCTTAATTTATGGAGGAGGAGAACTTGCGGTATCTGGGTATACCGATGCAAGTTTCCAAACCGACAAGGATGACTACAAGTCGCAATCCGGGTATATTTTTTGTTTGAATTACGGAGCAGTGAGCTGGAAATCTTCCAACCAAGATACTGTTGCCGATTCAACAACAGAAGCGGAGTACATCGCTGCATCTGAAGCAGCAAAGGAGGCAGTTTGGATCCGAAAGTTCCTAATCGGATTAGGAGTAGTTCCGTTAGCAGCTGAGCCCGTTCCATTGTATTGTGACAATAACGGGGCTATAGCACAGGCTAAGGAACCAAGGTCTCATCAACGGTCCAAGCATGTTCTTCGACGTTACCATCTGATTCGGGAGATTATACATCGTGGCGATGTAAAAGTCGAGAAGGTCACATCAGATGACAACATTGCAGATCCGCTGACGAAGGCTGTTCTTCAGCAAGATTTTGAACGACACATACATAGTTCGGGTATTAGATGCTTGAGTGACTGGCTATAGGCCAAGTGGGAGATTGTTAGACATTATGTCCCATAGCGTCACTGTTTGTAAATGATATTGTATTATTGTACAAAATTAACTATGTGATAATGAAATTGCCTTTTGCCGTTTTGTAATATTATTTACTTTGATATATAAATGGCGAAAGTCCATATGATTAATACCGGATTGAGATGATATGAGACAGTATCAATCCATAAAGGTTTAATCATTAAATATCCCTAGTCGGAGTATTATCGAGATCGGACATCGATAATGCGGAATAGACTAGTATTGCGCTTGTGCACGTTGTGAGGGCACAACGGCATAGTTCTCATATATTTAAGTATTGGATACTTATGCAAGTGCGATAGGAGGTTGTGTTTTACCGATGGTACGGAAAACAGCTTCGCTCTGGATGGACCCCGCGGAATCCCATTGGTAGTATGTCTGCGTGTCTATGGGAGGCCGCATCAGGGTAGGTGTATATGGTCTTAACCTGAGACTTACATCGCTAGTACTTGCGACAATCGGTAAACTTTGGTTTTGGTGGTGGGGGACCTTAACCGGTTCTGTGTACACCTCTTCTGGGTTTATCGAGAATCGTAGTGTACTGGATGTGATGTCGAGATGGAAGTATCACTTCAGACATATGGAGGTGATGATCACGCAGGACACAGAACTAGTACTCTATAAAAGGTTGCAACCGTCGGGACAACATGACCAGGTCAGGATTGTCCGATTTAAAGAGACTAGTTGCTTGATGTCCGACATATGTTTCGTACGGGGCAGACACATTTCCAGCCCCAGGCCTAACATGTGATCGTCCGATACTGGATCGATGTACGCAATACTACGGTATACTACGCTTGATATAGATCTAATATTCCAGTAAGAATATTTCTGGAGAATTGGGTAGGCATGGCGCTTTGCTAGAAGCCAACCTTGTCTTGTAAATCGATAAAAACGTAGTACGAGGTACGTACGTGTTTGGATTATCCAACGACCGTATTTACTGCCAACATATCCGGAGATCTCTTGGGTCGCTTCCTGAAGATTCACCTATGATATTTGATTCGGACTTAATTAATCTTGGATTAATTGCGGAGAAACTTTATCTTGGATAAAGTGCCTTATTTAGAGAGAGAACGATTAATTCAGATTAATCGATAAAATTATTATATTCGATATAATAATCGAAATTCGATTTCGACGCGAAATTAAAATTAGATTTTAATTCGGGCAAACGAGTTAATTTAGAATTAATTCGTTAGCGACGTAAATAATAATTTCGCTAGGCGCAATTATTTATTTAAATCGATTTAATTAGCGTCGCGACGTAAGTTCGGTATTTCGGAAATATCGAACCCGAACGCGTGAGTGCACGTGGGCCCACTTTCATTTGGAAACGTGTGGGGCCCACATGACACATGTCATTATATGCATTATTTAATTGGTAATACATTGCATGGTGATAATGTATAATACACTCAATGGTTATGCATGGAGTTTGAGTGTTTGACACTCTAAGCAATTGCATGATTTGTGTCATAAGTTTATTATTATTTAATAAATATTATGGCATAAATATAAATTGATTTTTGTAACAAAAATTAAGACAACTCTCCTCTCTCTCTCACAATGCCGTGACTTCCATTAGGGCAAAGAAGATTTGATTTTCTTTTCTCCATTTGCTAGCATATTGAAGGATCAAAGGAGGTGATAGGGAACCATCAAAGAGCTTGGAATACACAAAGTTTGGAGCTTCTACTCTTCTTCCTCCCTGGCCGAAACTTGAAGCTTGGAGATTCAAAGATTTTTTCTTCATCACTTCTCATCACAATAGCTTTGTAAGTATGATTCCGCCATACTTCATCTTTTAATATATATATTCAATGTTGTATTTCATATGCTTAAACTTTCCTTGGGACATATAATAGAAACCAACAGTAGGTACTTACGTGTTCGGATAGTCCGACGACCGAATTTACTGCCAACATATCCGGGGATCTCATGGGTCGCTTCCCGAAGATTCACCGATGACGTATGACTCACACTTTATTAATCTGGGATTAATTAGATGAGAGAGAAAATTAATCTGGGATTAATTACAGAGATATTTTATATGGGATAAAATATCATTTAAAGAGAGATAACGATTAATTTGGAATTAATCGATAAAATAATATATTCGATATATTATACGAAATTGGATTTCGACGCGGAATTGAAATTAGATTTTAATTCAGGCGAACGAGTTAATTTAGAATTAATTCATTAGTGACGTGAATAGTGATTTCGCTAGGCATAATTAATTAATTACGTCGCAACGAAAAATTCGTTAATTTGGAATTAGCGAACCCGAGCCCGGGATTGTTTGCGAGTGCATTCACATTTCGAATTTGAGTACGGCACGCAAGTCAAATCAAGTGTCACATCATTGGTCACATCAAGCGTCAAATCATTAGTCACTTTGAGTGATATGACAACTTGTCACTTGATTGATTGAGTGATGTGACTTGATGTAAGTTGATGGTGGAGTGTAATACACTCAAGTGTGATGGAATGATAGACATTTAATATATTTTAAATTTTTAGTATTTGTTTTGATTTTTGAAATCAATTAATTGATTTTTGGAAAATCAAAAGTGGTATTAGATATACAATTTTTCAAATAACCATCACACAACTCACTCTCTCTCTTTCTCTCCCTCTCATTCACGCCCAAGGGGCTCCATTTTCTCTCTTCTGTTTCTGGCACTGCCGAGAGTTGTATGAGAGGAAATGTGAAGATTTTGTTGTAAAATCAAGGTGCTAGCACTCATCCGGAGTCGTCCATAGGTGATAGGGAAACCCACCCGTGTGCATGGAATCATTTCATCACAAGATTGGAGCTTGCATGGAGGACCAAAGCCGAAAATGGAGGAGGGAAAAACTGCACTGTCGTGGGCTTCTCAAAGGGCAGAAAAAGTTTGTCTTCGTCGCAACGCTCAACCGATCGATGTAAGTATTCCGCGACTTCCTCGATGTATTCACTTTGTATTTTCATTGCTTGACATGATCTTGGGATGCTTAGAAAATTCCAACAGGTTAATGGCACCAGAATCAATAATCCAAGCGGATTTATCATCCTCCACTAAAAGAGGCTCAATGACAAGTAAACCGTATTTACCTGAGTTTTTCTTCTCTTTAAGCTCAGCAAGGTATTTCGGACAATTCATTTTCCAATGCCCTTGTTGTTCACAATGGAAACATTTTCCTTTGGCTTTGGTTCCTTTAGAGCCTTTGTTCTTTTTTTTTTTTTTATTGGTTTTGCCTTTGCCTTCCAATTTTCTTTCTTCTTCTTCTTTGCAGATTTAGAAGATTCGGCAACGTTTGCCTCGGCATTGGACCGACGAGGACCATTCATAACAGACTCATAATTGGTGAGCTCATTTAGTAGTTCAGTCAACGTAAAAGACAACTTATTCATAGAAAAGTTGCTTTTAAACTGCTGGAAACTCTTCAGAAGGGTTTCCATGATCATTGTCACCTGGCTTTGCACATTGATACGTGCACCATGGGTTTCAGCCATATTAAGATGAGACATCATCCTTAACACATGGTCTCGGACTGATATGACTTCCTTCATTCTAGCGGTCAATACAGAGAGTATTGCCTCATGTTGTTGCCGGTCTGAAGGTTGCCCAAACATGTTCTGTAAAGACTACATAATCAATGATGCTGTCGCTATAGGCTTATGCTGCGCAGCAAGAACCTCAGACATAGATGCTATCAAATAGCTATTGGTTTTCTCATTAGCTTTTATCCAATTATTATAGGCATTACGTGTAGCTCTGCTCGCATTAGGTGCTGGCTCAGGAAGACATTCCTCCATTAGGATAAATTTAAGGTCTTCGCAGACCAAAATAGCATTCATGTCACTTTTCCATTTAATATAGTTTTCCCCGGTTAATTTTTCTTGTTGTTTGAGAATTGAGATAATTGCAGATGTCATGGCTGAAAAATAATAAACGCGCATTCAACATTCATTCGTCGCATATTAAAATTGTCAAACATTTAGGCATAAAATTAAACATGATGCATGATCAATGTATAATGAATTAGAAACCTAAAAGAATTATTATGCCATGGATATCTATCATTCCACAAATAAGTGCTGCCATAGGGTAGGTCAAGTATTCACATGATAGACTGAGACATTCTCAATTGATTAATATATCTGAAATAAATCTTATTCATATATTAATCAATTACCGATATTTTAATCAAGGAAGCTTTGACTAACAACTTAATCATTCCTTTGTGAGTGTGACCCATTATTTCGGAACCTTTGGACTTAACTAGTGAAATGCTGCCGTAGGGTAGGTCAAATCACCAGATACATCTAGAGTCTCTATCCCTTCGGAATCCAAACCTGATATTGACCCAAAAAATGACACCATCTATAGGGGGATGAAAGCAAAGCCGTCTCGAAGCGCCTATTGAATCTCACGTTTCTGGATAACAATGGAGATTGTGGGATATATTATGGTATACCCATCTCCCACTCACTATTTTGAAGTGTAAGGTTTCTATCTCACTAGTCTTTAATGAATTTAGATTATGCTCGGCTAAAACACAACCTAATTAATACAAGTGGATTATTAGTGATCTAACCAATTTTAACACTTAAAATTTTATTCACTAATTCCGATTAGTCTGTACTAACCATCAACTTAATTAAACTAATTTAATCAAGTTTGTTTAAGAGATCTAATCCATTTTCACTTTTAAAACATTAGTCCACTTATAGGTTTTAAAATTTTAGAACTCAACAAATGGACTATATGTCATTATCCATTTAATAAAAGTAAGTTATATATACCAATGGTACGTGGAATTATATCCCGAATGCAGACCAAATTACCATCCATTCAGAAGCGACTATGAAATTTATGTCCGGATTTTCATCCGATATACCAAGGGAAATAATGTACTCAAAAGGTCCATTTGTTTTTAATTCACAATTTTTAAACCTTCAAACCAATTAATCTTATTAATCTGTCTACATGCACCTTATATTCTTATTTAACTTTTAAATTTACATAAAATCATATTTTATGGCTTGAATATCTTGCATGTATACATGTTATGGCATATGAAAATGCAAGAGTAGGCACCCTAGACTATATGAGATGTTATTAGACTATTTAAAAAATATTCATATTTCTAGGCTGGGCCTGAAAACATTTGTGTGGCGTTTGACTGGCGTTTGAACATTTTGAGGCAGTGGAGTTTCGTTCGTGTTGCGTTTGAACGCCTGTCTGAACACTAGAACTTCATTTACTCCGTTCCAGAGCTTACAGACTCCGTTTTGGTCCTCGTTTTTTTCTACGGACTCGTAACAAAATCTAGTTTTACATACATCCATAAATTGCGTTAACCGGTTCTTATTTTTCTATACTAATCTAATTATTACAATAAATCCAAGGCATCTCTTGGTCTTCAAATCTTGCTCCATGGTATGTTGTTGAGTTCTTCGCGCAATAGGTTCGTAATGAGTCCTTCGCGGCATCGGCTCCTCCAAGTTACAAATTGAGTTACAAAATGGACTTATTACAAAGGAAATGAACTTACAACACTTGAAATAATATGACCTTATGGTCTTACATTCCCAATAATAAAAATAAGAGCCGGAAAAATTAACGATCAAGGCAATACATTCATCACATGAATCAAAGTAAACATTCATCACATGAACATTAAAAACCATTCATCTCATGAATCTAATTGTGCCTACTCATCACAACATGCTTTCTAATAATCTATATCGCCTATATATTATTAAAACTAGAAACTTTAAAGGAGAAGGGTTAAGAACACTTTTCAACCTTAAGCTCTTGATGCCAATGATAGGAAACGAATTTTCCTTAGCGCATCAAAAGTTGCTATTATGGGCACTGGCTCCGGTATGGACCTTTAAAATTTTTGTTGCCTTCTCCTTTGTTGAAGTCGAACTCCACCAAACACTTGATGAATTTCCTTTGAGATTCTACCGTAGAATCAACCACCCAATCTTCCGAGCTATAACAAACCAAAGTGTGGGCTTCACTCACAAAATTCAACCTCTAAACTATTTAGAGAAGTATCAAACTCTAAACTATTTAGAGAAATGATATTGTCACAAATTCTTTTGGAAAGATGAACTAAATCAATATCTAATTCAAGTAGAATTTTTATGTCTTAACAATTAAGAAAAAAAATCTTGATTTACAAACTCTCTCACAACTTTGTGTTTGCTTGAATTTTCTCTCTAACTTTAATTTTTTATGTGTAAATGGTTTTTGCAAAATTCACTCTATTTATAGAGTGGAGAGTGTAGAGAATTGATTCTTTCCAACTTCAACCACCAACATCCATTCATTGTTTAAATGGAAAAAACACTTGAGTGGAGTGTCAACCAAATCCATCTGATAATGGAACAAGTTAGGTAATTAGGTCAAAATTAATTAACAAAAACTTGGTGGATAATTTGGCAAACCATTAAGGCTTGTCTTGATAATGCATTTACCATTATCAAATAATGATGTCATAATTATCTCATAATTATGAATTATCAATGATGATGTAATAATTATCTCATAATTATTAATGATGTAATAATTATCTTATAATTATTATTTGATTATCTCATAATCAAAAATATTAGAAAACGTAATATTAAACTAATTTAATATTGTTTCATTTGTGATAAAAATTATTATTAATCATATTAATCACATATAAATATAATGTGAGCATATTATTAGACAATCTAATTATATCAGGTTTGTTACAGTTAATCGAGCTAGTCTGAGGACCAAATGGACCTACAGTTCCGAGCTCCAATAATTCCAAAATATTAATTAAACCCTTTAATCAAATATTGCGAATTATTAACTCCGTGTTATTCCACTACAAAATCGAAGTTGAACTCTCGTTACCGTATATGGAAAATAAGCCGAACAACTTCGATGTCCATCGATATAGTCATTACATATGGATATATCCCTTCACAAATATCTCATAAATAGAGTCGGGTCAAAAGTTCGTTAAACCCCTCTAAATATTTTGTCTCTTAAGCACCATTGATTCTATAATGAACAATTAATTCATAACAATTATGAACATAAAACTTTCTATTAGTAATAGATAAGTTGAGCACTCAAAATATTCAAGTCCAGAATCAACTCTTAAAAGAGATATTCTTTTGCTTCTCGTAAGAAGGAGTGAATTCCATATCTATGTAAAATGTCACAGCTACACACCAAACCATATCCCCAAAATACGTAGTTATTGGCCGGGAATGCTACAACAACCTCACCATAGTAAATTAAGGGATATAGCCTGACATGCAGGAGTTCGTAATACACCCAAGATTAAGATTAATCCATCTATGACCATCTAGTAGATAAAATGAATTTCTTCAGTTAACAGATATTAAAAGAAATTCATATTTATCTGAGTCCAGTCCTATATGATCTCATCATACAAGGTGCCTCCATTCCTATATCACTACATGAACGATCTCGGATCAAGGTCGTCATACAAGTCTAGAATGGACCGCATCTATAGATATACCACAAACAAAGTACCCTATTTGTTTGCTCTCTATTGACTATTTAGATTATTAACTCCAGACTTAAATCCTCTTATGAATCAAACATACATTAAGTCTGAAAGTATAAGAGTAATCAAGGTAAACAAGAAAATTGGACAATATGTGATAAAATGAATAATACATTTATTATTATTACAATAATCAATTCCGTTTACAATATATAAAGCTCTATGACATAAATCCCAATAAAAATGACTTTACCAGTCACAACTGGGTTCACAAATCACACATACAAGAAGCATGACTGGATCTATATACAAGTTTGATAAAAACCGTTTCTGACATCAATTGTATTAACATTTAAGAGTTTATAGGAATCAACAACATGAATATAAGAAATCAAATACAAGAGTTCATCTTTAGCTTTGCCTAGAAGATTAGCTCTCCATGGAAGAAAGAGATGTAGCCTTGATAGATCGGAGAGACGTCATGGTTTCCTTGAATTTTTTCTTTCTCTTTTCTTGATTTTGTGTTTGTGGCTCTTTGTTGAGTGTTTCTCTCTATTTTTCTCTCCTCTTAGGGTTTTAGATGAAGTTAGGTTTATATAGAGAAGTTCTGGCGGCCTTATTTACCTAAAAATAAACTAAACAAAAAACCCTGGAATACGCTTTCTTGTAACAATACGTGGCCTTTGCGCGTCACGATGCGTGGCCTATTTTTTGGTTTCTCTTATTCTGTGATTAAGCTCTTCCCGTGTGCTTCTTATGCGTCCGCAAGGTCCCCTAAACATGTGTAATTGATCCAATCTTCATGTTCCATTGCTCCCTAATAATAAGACACAAAATAAACCATAATTAAGATTAAATACATGATAAAAAAAGCCAAATTAGCGATGTTCAAAGTACACTTTCATGCACTTATCACAAACCCCAACCAGCTTATTGTTAGTCCCTAGCAATTCAAGCGCAAAAGGAAAATAAGAACTAAACTGAATAAATAAATAAGAACTATCTAAGCCACTTTCGTAGGGATCACGATTGCATTTAGCGTAAGCAACAAGAAACCCCTAGGTATCCCTAGTGGACGAGTTATAGTCTCGTTAGGACTTACAGCGACGACACCCACAAAAGTCATTCAAAACATATAAAAATACAAAAACAAAATAAAGCAGTCTCAATAGTTACCTATATTGTTGTCCTCAAAGAATGCCTAGTAATGAAACCAGTGAACCTTCAAAGTACTCAACGCAATTCAAATCCAAGTCCTTGAATAAATCATCTAAGCAGACTCACAGTGTGTATGTGTAAAGGTTCATTCACAACTTAATTCCTAGGTAAGCCAACTCAATAATTTCGTTTAAAAATTGGGATCTGATGGGTCAAACCAACCTAGATATCTCAATTATGCTCTGTAGTTGCATTTCTGTGCTCAGTATGGTATGATTTTTTTTCTTTTTTTTTTCCTTTCTTTGTCTCTCTTTTTTTGACTTTTTCTTTTCTTTCTTCTTTTAATCAACACACCTACCCTTTAAGGTAGCATTTCTCCTCATGGTGGTCCTAACACTCGCCCATGGATAGCTTCACGCTTATCGGTTATAGGTGGTTTAATTTATTTCTTTCGAGACTTTCTCTTTTTATTTTTAACCATACCATACATCATAATACTAGCAAATCAGGATAGACATCTAAGCAAACGGTTATTCATCAACATGCAATTTCTTCAACTAGTCACATTGCTAACTACTCAGGCTTTCACTGCTAAAAACCTATAATTAAGTACTTACGAGTCTAACATAGATCAACTACTCAAAGTATCATATAAAAGTATATTAAAGGACTTATTGTTTCTAAGATTTCACCCTAAAGCAAACAATATTCATCATTGGACATATGCTTTACTATTAAGGACTAAAAACTAAAAAAAAAAATTAATTTTTTTAATAACAGGTATATCATGTGCATGCATACACCTCCACACTTAAAACTTGCACTGTCCTCAATGTAAGATAAAGATAAAGAAAAAGTATTAAGGAACAACACTACCAGATGCGGAGTTGATCAGGTTCCTGCTGGTGAGACTTTAGTTGTGTGGCTGTGTAGGTTATGCTAACTCCTGCATAAACACTCATGCAAATAAATAAATAAACGTGCAATTAGTACAAAATAAAATAAAATAAACAAATTAAACTAAAATAAAATGCAGATGCAAGGGTTGTCTCCCCGCTAGCGCTAAGTTTAACGTCTTCAGCAAGACGTAACCACCCAAGTTTGTCATGGCGGTTTCCATGTTGCGAACTGATGAAGGCATAACAAAGAATTTTAGTCTAGCTGTGGTAGTTTATCCATTGATCCTCCAAGGTCTGGAGATTGTTGAAATTTTTGGCTGCTTATAAGGAAACATTAGTTCACCCTACTTTTTAACTTCTCAGGTATCATCTTCAATTGGGCACTAATTCTCCTTTTCCTTCTTTTACAATTCTTTGGGAGCAACTTCAATTCGGGAGGATTTGAATCATGTTATGAAGAAGCTGTTTTCGGCAAGACTGTTTCTAGCATGTATGTATGTTGGCACTCATCATCACCATGTGGTTATTTCTCAACATGAAAGATATTCACCTCTAATGTCATATTCCCAAATGATAGCATCATGAGACCGTTCCTGCAATTAATAAGGGCATTAGCTGTAGCAAGAAAAGGTCTACCTAAGATTAGAGGAATTTTAAACTCGGTGTTAACCACAGACTGAGTGTCTAAGATTAGGAAATCGATAGGGTAATAGAATTTATCAATTTGTAAAAAACATCCTCAACTACACCATGTGGTGCTCTAATGGATCGGTCAGCTAACTGTAAAACTACAGATGTAGGTTTAATCTCACCAAGCCCTAACTGTACATAGATTGAATATGGCATGAGATTAAAACTAGCACCTAAATCTAATAATGCTTGACCAAACTCATGTGTAACAATATAATAAATGATAGTGGGATAGCTCAGATCTTTATATTTTAGTGGGGTCCTCTGTTCAATTACTGCACTAGTCTGCTCTATTAAAAATACAGTCTTCTTCATATTATGCTTTCTTTTTATGGTGCATAGATCCTTTAAAACCTTCACAAAAGTAGGAACTTGTTTTATCACATGCAACAAATGAAGGTTAATCTTTACTTGCTTCAGATGTTCTAGGATCTCACTATTTGGGTCGGAGGCTCTCACTGTGGGCCTAAGTGCCTGAGGGAAAGGTAATCTAACTTGGAAATGTGTCTCTTGTTTTTCCTGAGGGGCACCTATACCTCTGTTTTTGGGGTCATCTATGGTGTTGGACGTGTCCTGTCTCCATACCTTCTTACCACTCCTAGTGAATATCGCATTAACACCTTTTACATTAGTTGCCTCATGATCAGCATGTGCCATGTGCTGCCGTTGTGGATTAGGTTGGGTCTGAGATGGGAATTTTCCTTATTCTTGCACACTTATGACATTAGTCAACCTAGAGATTTGACTCTTAATCTCCTTATTGTCTTCATCTACCTGAGATATCAACGACTCAAACCTTTGATTGGTTTTACTCTGGGGTTCTATAAATGCATACACAGTATCCTCTAAAGAATTTATAGGGACATCAGATGTGGGATACTGGGGGGCACTATAGCCTCTAGTTGGTGGTGTCTGACTCAGCTGCTTAGACTCTTGTTTCCAACTCAAATTGGGGTGGTTCCGCCAATTAGAATTGTAAGTGCCCGAATAGGGTGTGTATGGCTTCTTGTACATCCATAAGGTGTTACACCATTCCTCATATGTCTCTCTCATCTGACCATATACCGGGCACTCTTGGGGTTCTAGGTGGCCGACTGCATGCATAATCTTGCTATCTATAGCTTTTAAGGCTCCTAACTCTCTAGTCAATAGCTCAACTTGTGCCCTAAGACTATACTCTTCCCTGAAATGGTGTATGCCTCTGCCATAAGGAGTAGGGTGTGTCATATTAGTGCTATCTATAGCATTAGGTCCAGTCCAAGTATGAGATTTTCTAGCTAGGTCATCTAATTACTCGAATGCCTCATCAGGGTCTTTCCGCATAAACTCACCATTACACATAGTCTTAACAAACTGGCGCTCTCTAGGGGTTAGACCATTATAAAAATAACTTACTAAGTGCCAACTCTCATATCCATGGTGAGGGCAACTATCTAACATCTCCTTATACCTCTCCCACGTTTGATAAAGGGTTTCACTGTCTCTCTGGGAGAAGGTGGAGATTTTTCTTTTCAAGGCATTCGTCTTATGGTGTAGGATGTATTTATTAAAGAATGCATGTGTCATCTCGCCCCATGATCCTATAGACCTAGGTCTTAAGGTGTATAACTAGCTTTTAGCTCCATCCTTAAGGGCAAAGGGGAAGAACTTAAGTCTAATTGTATCAGTGGTTCCAAACCGGTCATGGAATATTGCTACGACCTCTTCAAACTCTCTAATGTGCACATAGGGATTCTCGTTCTCCAAGCCATGAAAGGTCGGGAAATACTGTATCATCCCATGTTTAAAGTCTATATGTGGTGCATTAGGAGGAAACATGATGCACGATGGTGTAGCTGTGCGAGTGGGATGGAGGTACTCTTCAAGAGTCCTCATCGGTGGTCTCTCGTACTCACTCATAGTATGTGTGCTAGATGTAGATGGTGTGGCCAAAAGATTTTCAAATATATTGTTAGAGTCTGAGTCTGAGTCTGACTCTGACTCTGAATCTTCCTTTTCTATTCTAGCAAATCTACCCATCCGATCCCTAAGTCTAGGCATGCACTTCAACACAAATAATACGAGAAATAAAAATAAAATAAATAAATAAACTAAAAAAAAAAAAAAATAAACAAAAATAAGCGAGAAATAAACTAAAAAAAATTAAAAATAACAAATAACAAATAAAATCTAAACTAAAACAAAAATTGAAATAAAATAATAAATAAAGAAAATAAAAAAAATAGATATGGAACGAAGTTATCGCTTTTGTTGTTGACCAAGCAAACCTGCTCCTTTTGCTTGTAAACCGTCTCCCCGATAACGGCGCCAAATTTTGATTACGTCCAAAAAGTACTTGCGGTTATCGCAGTATAGTTGGGGTGTTGATTCCTTAGAGAGATGGTTACAAAGAACTGATTTACTTAAACAAAATGTTAGCATTAACTTAATTAAATAAAAAGATTAAATTGATAATGTAAAGTAAATATTAAGAAAAGTATTTAAAAGTTATCAATAGAGGGAGGAAGCAAAGCATCGGGAATCCCTCTTGTATCAAATTCCTATATCCAGTTTTTGATTCATGTTATTACTCAATTGAAGGTTTCACATCCCAAACCAATAATCGGAAAAAAATTCAATTCTAAGCATATTAAATTCTACGGAATTGATGATTTATTTTCTCTATGTTAACAGCACACAAAGTCATTGTTACGACTTTTCTAACATCGATAATATACCCTCAGGCAATACTGCAGCAGAAGACCAAATCATAAAATGACTTTACCAGTCACAACTGGGTTCACAAATCACTCATATAAGAAGCATGACTGGATCTATATGCAAGTTTGATAAAAAAAATTTATGTATTCATAAAATCAAAAGATAATAAAGAATAATAAACATCAATTGTATTAACGTTTAAGAGTTTATAGGAATCAACAACATAAATATAAGAAATCAAATACAAGAGTTCATCCTTAGCTTTGCCTAGGAGATTAGCTCTCCATGGAAGAAAGATATGTAGCCTTGATAGATCAGAGAGACGTCATGGCTTCCTTGAAGTTCTTCGTTCTCCTCTATTGATTTTGTGTTTGTGGCTCTTTGTTGTGTGTTTCTCTCTTGTTTCTCTCTATTTTTCTCTCCTCTTAGGATTTTGGACAAAGTTGGGTTTATATAGAGAAGTTATGGCAGCATTATTTGCGTAAAAATGAACTAAACCAAAAACCCTGGAATACGCTTCCATGTCGCGACGCGTGGCCTTTGTGCGTCGTGACTTGTGGCCTATTTTCTGGTTTCTCCGATTCTGTGATTCAGCTCTTCCAGTGTGATTCTGATGCGTCCGCAAGGTCCCTAAACATGTGTAATTGATCCAATCTTCATGTTCCATTGCTCCCTAATAATAAGACACAAAATAAACTATAATTAAGATTAAATACATGATAAACAAGCCGAATTAGCGATGTTCAAAGTACACTTTCATGCACTTATCAGCTACTACTAGATTGTCTTATTGATTACAAGTTATATCTACTAACATAATCATTAAATAATCTATTAAATTAATTTTTATTTTATCTATTATTCTTGTAATATTAATTTTATCAGCTATTCCTAAATATGTATAGTAAACTTGTAAGACACTATTGAAACCTTCTAATTTAAATCTAGGATCAAAAACTGTGGCAATAAGATAAAGTAACGGAATGTCTTTAAAATAACTCAATAATTTTCTTGTCATAACAGAAATAGCTTCAATTAAAACAAAATCATTATGATCAAAACTTTCAGCATGCTCAGATATAGTACCAACAATATTCAAACTTTCAACAAGAAATAAATGTGTTGTAGGATAATAAACTCCGCTAAAAATATTTGTAGCATCATTAAAAACTTTTAAAATTTCTAAAATTTTTCACAAATATCCCATTGACTAGGCAAAAGTGTGGTATATTGAACATGTTTGGGAAAAAACTACATAATATATCTTTGTATTGGAAAGCTTGACATAAAAGAAAATAAGTTGAATTCCAACATGTTGGAACATCTCGTGAAAATTTTACCGATTTAATACCATTTAATTTACAAAACTTGACTCATTCTCTCATAACTTGAGAATATGACCATAGACAATTAAGTGCAATCATAATAGGATCAATGTAAGGTGCTAAAGAATTAAGACCATCTTCAACACATAAATTAATGACATGGCATGTGCAACGAACATGAAAAAATCGACCCCCCAAATTTGGTTGGCATATTTCTTTTAAATCTCTAATTGAAGCAGTATTTGAATATTTATTGTCAAAACCAATTGTTAAAATTTTACCTAATAAACCATATTCATCAAAAATTACTTTAATCATTTTATAAATATTTTGTGCAGTATGTTGCTCATCAAAAACTCTAAATGCAATAAGTCATTTTTGCATGTTCCATGATGCATCAATCCAATGACAAGTTACATTCATGTGTGTTTGCCAATGGTCACTCCAAATATCAGAACAAATAGAAAGACGACATTTAATATCTCTAAATATTTCATTTAAAATAATTTTATCAACTTTGTATAATTTAAAATTTTGACTTTTTGTTGTATTTCTACTCATTTTACAGGCAGCATGATGTAAAGTATTTTGAACGAAATTAGTATGAGTAACTTTTCACCAAAACTTAAAGAAAGATGTGTCATACAAGTAAATTTAGCAAATTTTTCTCTATTTTTAACATCAGAATATTTAAATAAATCTAAAGAACTTATATCTCTACTAGATAATGCCTACCTGCCCATTTGAGTTTGTGTTATATCAAGTCCAATTTCAACAGCATGTTGTCTATCCAAGTGCTTGTTCATATTGCCATAGCCGCCAGTAAATTTGTAAGATACACCATGATAGTTGCATATTGTTCTTGGACCTTCATTTTCAATCTCGACTAAATGAAAATGAATTTTGAAAATATCAGAGGATTGAGCCTTAACTTCTCTCTGTGTATCGATAACTTGACCGCACTCTTGGGTTGGCATATTGAATATGGTGTTCTCAGATGAGCTTGCCATTTTTATAAATATTGAATAATTAGGGAATTAATTGAGAACGAGAAATTAAAGATGAGAGAATTGAGAATGAGAGAATTGTAGAAATTATGAAATGAGAGAATTGGCGTGTTGAAAAAATGAAGAATGACCCATATTTATATATTTTTGGATTATTTTTGTGAGAACCCTAACCGAACTGAACAAATCTGATTCTAGTTCTAGAACCGGAACCGATTCGAACTGAAACCGTTCGGTTCCAATCGGTTCGGTTTCAATTCGATTAGGGTTCTGAACCAGAACCATGGCCGGGTCTAAAAGCATATATTAGGCGGGCCTGGCCTCAGAGAGGCCAGCCCGGACATGGCCTACGGTCGGTCGGGTATATAATTCAATATTTATGTTAGGTCGGACTTACTAGAAGTCTAACCGGATATATTACGTGTTACAGAAACATAGAAACATTCATACGCAATAGCATGAATAATAAACATGCATTTCAGATGTATTCAAAATGAAATGGTTGTCTCATATGGGTACATAAAGTTATATCTCGAGTGCGAACCATACTACTGTCCATTCGGAATCGGCTATGGAACTTAATTATGAGTTTCCATCTTATATACCACGAGATGACATAGCCGGATATAAAGTAAGTCCGGGCGAGCATATGACAAATCTGGCAGGACATATTTCACAAACTAGACAGTAAACATACTGGAATAACATCGGTTAACACATAAGATAACTAGGCATGAAATAAAATATAGAAAGCAGTAAGTTGAACAAGATATATCTATATATAGTCGGGTGTGTGTGCAAGTCTGATCGGACGTACACTAAACATGTCGGTGATATTGTGTTAAAACAGAATCTCATATTCGCATAAATATTAAAGAGGGTGTCCACAGGTCGTACCTTTTTCAATGTAGCTAGGCTCTGAAGAAAATTCTGATCGTTAGGTCTCTGTTGGATTCACCAGAACGTACAGAGCTCCAAGGGAAGGTAGGTTTGTAACATCCCCTCTCGAAGTTGCTACCTTCAGGGAATGACTGACATGTCCCCCTGAACCTCTGACTTTCTGACTATGAACATCATTACCAATACCATCTCAAACATAAACTCATGCGTAGGGACCATAGCCCAACTCAACAACATAAAATGCATTTTTATACTCATAATTGTGTACACAAAAATATTTCACATTACAACTCTGTTAATGGACACTTTTAACATAATACAGTGACTTATGCACTACTAATATCTACATATAACTTTACAACTTTACTTTGACTCTAACTGTGCTAAACTTCTGACTCGACCTGGTTGTCCCAAAACACCCTAGTGACAGCCATCAGTATCCATCCTCTCAAGCTCATCCTCCGCGTAAACCTGCAAAACAGAAATACTGGGAGTGAGGGGGTTGGATCGTTTGAACGACCTAGTGAGTGGACAGTTTAAAATAGAAACCGAAATGCTTTATAATCAATTCATTATTCTGAAATCAAAATCATCTCAAGGAAACTGATATTTTCTGAAAATTATCTCTTATCTGAAAACAAATGTCTTTCTGTAAAACTTTTATGAAAATCCTTTCTGTTTGTAAAACACAGAGATTCTCATAAACCTGTTCCTCTTGAAAACTCTTTCATAAAACTATCTTTTCTGAAAATCATGTCTCTGAGAATCTGTAGAAAACCTGATGTATGGGGGCGTTACGTATTGTCATCCCCCCATACACCTAACCAGTGGTCTTTGAGCACTACGTATCGCCACCCCCCAAGCCAGTAAACTAGAGCCAGGTGTGTAAATCCATGCCATTGAGGCGTTACGTATCGTCATCCCCTAAAGCATGCCACCATCATATTTCTCAATCTAAGGTATAGGGGCGTTACATATCATCGTACCCCTAGCCCTGGAATCTAGAATCTAGGGGCGTTATGTATCGATGTCCCCCTAGTCCTGCTCTACATGTGCACATGTTATATCCGTGAATTCCAATAATCGTCAATTCCATAAGTCACATCTGAGGTAGGTTTTTCCCTCTTGCCTCAAAAAATCACAAAATAAAACTTTTAACTCAAAACATTATTATTCATAAAATAACTAAAATAAGCTTGGCTAATGCCCTGATGTGCGTAAAAGTAAGTCTTAAATCAAAACAAAAAGTAAATATCAACTTGAAAAAGAAATATCCATTCACTGATTGAAAACTATTGCCAATGATTCTGGATGTGACTGAAGAGGTTCATGCAGAAAAGCTAGCCCGTCCTATATTCAAGTATGGTTAGCATATATAAACTATAAGTTAATCATGGTTATAGATGTAGTGGATGCTCATGCATGTTGCATACGTCTTGAGATAACTAACATGCTAACAGACTTTAACATCCTAGGATGAAACTCAAATGGAATGAAACTGGTCTTGCTGCACGTTGAGGCACTCATACGATCAGACTGAAAAAGAGATAATTTATTGTTACGTGTCGTGACGCTAAGTGTTCCGCGTCGTGACTCATAAATATCAATCTTGAGGCAGAGTATTTCATGTTCTGCAACGTGACGCCAGGTGCTGAGTGTCGTGACTTCAAACCGACCTACCTGAGTTTTCCACATGACTGATCCGAGTCTCCACATGACTGACCCGAGTCTTCCACATGACCGAGTCTTCCAAACGACCAATCTGAGTCTTCTACATGACTGACATGAGTATTCTAAATGACAGACCCGAATCTCCACACGACCGACCTGAGTCTTCCACACTACCGACCTGAGTCTTATACATGACTGACCCGAGTCTTCCACATGACAGACCCGAGTCTTCCACATGACCGACCCGAGTCTTCCATACGCTCGACCCGATGGAGGGAGCATCTTCTTATTACACGTCACGACACTAGCCCATAGACGTCACGACGCTCTTCTGATTTCAGGGCCAAATATCAGTTATAATCACAATCAACAATGATTGTACTTGATACTTCCTTAGCTCCATGTGCTCAATCTGATCTTAGTATTCATTCTCATAACTTAACTATTTAACCCTATATTTTCTCATTACTAAACTCCAACTACTTCTCGACTCTGTCCTTCAAGTTCTTCTATCTCTGCCCCTTTGTGGGGCTTAGGTATCATAGTTCATGATTGAATTCTTCAATTACTTCTACCTTGCCATTGTTATCTACTGATGCCTCTTATATTCATGATATTGATTCTTGGCAGACTTCCCGGCGGTCATTCTACTTGTGCTTGTTGGTTTCTATTAAGGTCCCAAGATCAATAATAAGCATGAATCAAATGTGAATACACATCGAAGAAGTTGCGGAATACTCACATCGATCGGTTGAGCGACGTAGAGGCAACAAAAACGAAATTCTGCCCTCTTCACTGCATTCGGCAGTGAGCTGTTTGTGCTCACTGGTTTGGCCTTCGTTTGAGTCATTCGTCAAGCTCCAAGCTTCGTCGAATAGTTCCCGGCTCATGGGTGGGCTTCCCTATCACCTTCGCATGTCTCGTAAGTTTGCTAGCACTTGTGATTTTGCTACAAAACCATACTCTTGCTTCCCTCACTGCTCACATTTTTGTGACAGAAAAACAGTGAACAAAATGCCTCCATAGGCGTTAGAAGAGAAAGAGATGAAGTGAGAGAGATTGTGTTGAATATGTGAAATTTGTGTATCTTATACACTCATTTAAATTTCACATTCATTTCATGTGAATTTGGCTTTTAAAAGTCAAACCATTAAAGCCCCAACAACTCACATCACTCAATCCATCAAGTTGTCAAGTCACATCACAAAAAAAGTGACTTGTGATTTGACGCTTGATGCGACTAGCGATTTGACGCTTGATTTGACGTGCCGCACTCGAATTCGAAATGAGAATGCGCTCGCAAATAATCTCGGGCTCGGGTTCGCTAATTCCAAATTAACGAATTTTCTGTTGCATCGTAATTAAATGATTACACCTAGCGAAATCACTATTCACGTCGCTAACCAATTAATTCTAAATTAATTCGTTCGCCCGAATTAAAATCTAATTTTAATTCCTCTTCGAAATCTAATTTCATTTAATATATCAAATATATTAATTTACCGATTAATTCCAAATTAATCGTTATCTCTCTTTTAAATGATATTTTATCCCAGATAAAATATCTCCGCAATTAATCCCAGATTAATTTTCTCTCACTTCTAATTAATCCCAAATTAATTTAGAGTGTGAGTTATACGTCATCGGTGAATCTTTGGGAAGCGACCCATGAGATCCCCGGATATGTTGGCAGTAAATTCGGTCGTCAGACTATCCGAACACGTAAGTACCTCGTACTACATTTATACCGAATTACAAGACAAGGTTGGCCTCTAGCAAAGCGCCATGTCTCCTCAATTCTCCGGAAACATCCTTACAGGAATAAAGGATCTGTATCAGGCGTAGTATATGTAGTATTGTGTATTTTTGTCCAGTATCAGATGATCACGTGCTAGGCCTGGGGCTGGAATTGTGTCTGCCCCGTACGAAGCACATGTCGGATGTCTGGTGACTAGTCTCTATAATCGGATAAACATGACCTTGTCATTTTATCCCGATAGCTGCAACATTTAAGAGAACCAGTCCCGTATGATACGTGACCATCATCTCCATATGACTGGAGTGACACTTCCGTCTTGACATCACACCCAACACACTACGATTCTCAATATACCCAGCATTGGCGTACACAGAACCTGTTAAAGCCCTGGACGACCTCAACCAAAGTATATTGATTGTCGCAAGTATTAGCGGTGCAAGTCTCAGGTTAAGACCAAATACACCTACCCTGATTTCGGACTTCCATAGACACATAGTCATACTACCAATGGAATTCCGAGGGGGTCTTATCCAGAGCGAAGCTGTTTCCCGTACCATCGGTAAAACACAACCTCCTATTACACTTGCATGAGTATCCTATACCGAAATATATGAGAACTATGTCATTGTGCCCTCACAACGCGCACAAGTGTAATACTAGTCTTTTACGTATTTATCGATGTCCAATCTCGATAATACTCTGACTAGGGATATTTAATGATTTATCCTTCGTGGACTGATACTGTCTCATATCATTCTCCATCCAGGAACAAATGATAGGGACCTCCTATCATTTATATATCTAGGTGATCTAATCACAAATGATAAGAGTGCAATCTCCTTTGTCACATAGTTAATTTGTACAACAACACCATGATCTGTACAAAGAGTGACGCTATGGGTCATAATTGTCCAACAATCTCCCACTTGGCCTATAGCCAGTCACTCGAGTGTCTGACACCTGAACTATGTACGGTTGGCTCAAATTATTGAGAAATGCTTTCGTCAGCGGATTTGCATGACTATCATCTGATGCGATTTAATCGATCATCACATCGCCATGATGTATGATCCGAATGAATCAGCTGAATATCGAAGTATGTATCTGGATCGTTGATGAGACCATTAATTCTTTAGCCTGTGCTGACGCCTAGCTCAGCTGCTAACATAATTATATCTAATCTAATTAGATTTATAACGACCCAGAAGCCTTCTATTGCTGCCTCAGCTGCAGAAATAACCCGTATTTTTTTTTATTCGGTAACAGTATCTTGCTTGGAAGATTTCCAGCTCACTGTACCGTTATTCAAACTATATAGTACCGTTTGTGACTTATAGTCGTTTTATCGGTTTAGGAAACTTGCAGTAGTGATCCCAGTCACTTCAAGTTCTATTTCTCTAAATATTAAGATAGCATCCTTAGTTCTCTAAGATATTAACGGATGTTCTTAACTTCAATCCAGTGACTATCACTTGGATTGTTTTGTTTGTGAATCCATATGCTCAAAGCGTATGAGACACCAAGTCGCGTACATTTTTCAATGTACGATTCCACGGAGAGTTTTCGAAAGCCAAGCTTTCGCTGATAGTTATTTATTATGGGAATATCATTTCCAAGAAATGACATATATTATCATTATTTATAGGACAACCACTGCCAGTGCGCTCCCACTAACCCTCTTATATACACAAGAATCATTTCGTTTTGAATTAAATCATAAACCATTATGATTACATCAAAACGATAATTCCAAGAACCTCTGCTTGCTTCAATCCAAACATGGATCGAATAACCCACAAACCTTGTTTGCTAGTTTTAGTACGACAAAACCGACATGATGTTTTAAACATCCTCCAAAAGGTTTCCTTTTCAGGAAAGCAATTTTCCCGTATAGTTGACATATTTCATAAATGAAATACGCAGCTTTAGCAAGCCTTATCCAAATGGATTTACCGTGGAAACAGTTAAAAGGTTGAATCGTAATCGACACAATATTGATAACGATACCTTTCCGCTACAAGCCTAGCTTAGTACGTTGTTATGTTGCCTCCATGTATGTCTTCCTAGAAGACTTATAGTACCAATAGGCACAATGCCTTGCGGTACATCAACTAGTGTCCAAACATAGTTGATATACATGGATCCATTTCTGATCATATGGCACTTTGCCATAATTAGGGAGTCGATACCTTGTATCACTTCCTCATACGTAGTCAGTTGGTATACCTCAATAAGATTGACATCTTTATGAGGTGAGATCAGAAACCTATACCCCAGGTTGTTTTCTGACTCTCTCCGACTTACGCGATTCTTGTGTATTCGAAGATTAATGGTATAGTTTCATCCTTGATGAACTATTTGTGTTCCATTAGGAATTAGTACCTTGAACAGTATCACTCCGATTTTCATCGAGTTATACTATCCTCCCACTTACCACTGCATATCGGTATTCCTCTTAGGAAAACCGCATAGTGAGCAACAATCTTATTGTTCTCACATGAGTTGTATAAGTACTATACTTTGGTATCCCTAGGATAACCTACAATTGGCACTTATCCAATTTGGGTTCTAGTTTCGTATCATCCAAACATATGCCTAGCATACCCAAATTCTCAGGAATGTTTAACCTGGTTTCTTTCCCGTTCATATCTAATATGAAATCTGTCTAACAGATTTTAATGGAACCTTATTCTAAATAAGTTCTTGCACTGTTTAAAGCTTATCCGTTGAAGGAAATAGTAGCTCAGAGCGACTCATGATTAACCTTATTCTGTCTAACATAATTCGGTTAGTCAGTTCAGACACACTGTCAAAATGACGTGTTCCGGGAGGAGTCCTCATTTGAAAGAATACTATACTCTTTCTAGTATATTAGAAACTTATTGCTTAAGTATTTTCCATTACGGTCTTACCGTGATAGTTTAATACTTTAGCCGATCTGTTTGTCTATTTCATGTCGAAACTTTAAAAGTTTCTGATTTGTGTTCTTTAAAAGAGACACATAACCGTAACGCGATGCCACATCCGTAACAGTCACGAAATATTCATATCCACATCTAGCCTAGCTAGACATGGGCCCACTTGCTTCACTATGAACTAGGGCTAATAGATCAGTGGCATTTACACTTTTACCAAGTAAATAGTGTTTTAGGCACTTTGCCTAATAAACTAGATTCGTAGACTTTATTTGATTAGAATCAAATCGGTCCGAGTACCCACTCTTCAAAAGTGTGGATATACGATTCTTGTTTCATTGTGTCCCAGACAACAATGCCACAATTAAGTTTCATCTGATCAAATCAGTTTGAGCTGTTTGTTTGTCATGTTATATATTTGAGATTTATTTATATTCAAAATATAAATTCTGTTATTCACAACTAATGTGTTTATCTCAATATCATCTTTATATAATAAAACACTTTATTGTTCTAGAATATAAAGGTTCACCCGCAGCGGGTTAAACACTGATATAAAGATAATATTTCTAGTCAAACTAGTTACATTATAACAGTATCCTAATTTAGGTACACACCCGAGGATAGTTCCTAAACTTAGGTATCTACGGTTAAAACAGCGACTTTCGTCCCGTTTCCAATTCGCAGATTAAATCTCAGATGAAGTCAGTATCCTGTTCAAAATAGATTCTGAACATCAATATATATTTATGTACCACACTAAGTATTTGAAATCTAATTTTAATACTAGTAGTGAACATATTTATGACAAACATATTTGAAGTCAGAGCCTTGCTCGTCTTCAATTCCTTCATGTCTGCTTTTTTCAAACGGCAGTCACGCTTCCGCGATCCCGTTTGCCACAGTTAAGGCAGACATTTTGGGATATGTCATTTATCTTCCCAGAGGATAATAATGATTTTGCCTTTGCCCTTTTCATATTCCAGAAGTCTTTGGCCAAGCCTCGGGTTTCTAGAATATCGAAGTAAAGTGCGTCTTGTGCTACTTGCCTAATTGCAAACTTTGACTTTATCTCCTTGAGAATAGTCATTAACTCTCCAAGAGTTTACTATTGCAATATTAGTACTTCTAAAATCTAAAGATAGATTTATGAAGATCCTTCAATTTCATTATCATACTTTAAGGATCTAATCCTTAGTTCTGATTCAGAAATTAAGGAGTCTACTATGACAAGCTTAATGGATTAAGCACTAAAGTTATCATTACATAATCTTCCAAAGATTATGTTATACTGTTTGCTTAACTCCGGGCTTAGGCTTAATATGTTATTTTATCAAATAAAATAACTTATTGTTTTCCAGGACCATCCTGAAATTTTATTCCCAATTTTGAAAATTAAACCATTTAAATACATTTTTCCTAGGATTATGTATTAAACGTCAATCTTTCAATTTTATCTTGATTTTAATAGTCCAACTATTTAATCAACGATTTCGGTACTATTTATTATAATGATTACGATAGTCCAACTATTTAATCAACTATAATTTAATAGATTAAAATCAATTATATTGATTACTATAATCCAATTATAAAATCAACTATAAATGAATAGTTTGAATATAGTCCAACTATTTGTTAAAACAACAATTTAAATATTAGTCCAACTAACATTTAATTTGTTTGATAAACTGATATTTGTTGAGCGCATATGGCAAGTAATTAAACGAATATTGCAAATTCAATTCTTGCCTCCCACTATTTTTCGGCGAGCCTCTAACCCTTTGTCGAGTACTCGGGAAACCGCGTTTCCTAGTGGGCTAGGATCCCGTTAAATATCACACAATCTTGACTTTGGCCAACAAATTGTATGATAATTAATTAGGTAGATCTCTAAGATCGATTGGATCCAATCCAATTCCTAGATCCAGTAGGGGGACATCCAAGTCCGAAACATATATCTTATATATGCTAATACATCCAATGTATTGCCTAACTTTTTTCCTCTGAATCAACTAAGTCTTGGCTTTGGCACAACAAACTTAGTGATCCCAGTTAAGCGCGACCCATTGACCATGGAAAGCTTCGTAATCAATGTCGATGGACAAGAAGTGATCTTGACTTTGGCCAACAAACCACAACTTGGACAAGACACCAATATGGAACAAAGCTCTCGTGATTCAAACACATCCTCGACGGACAAAGGCCTTGACTTTGGCCAACAAGCCAATGCCAGTCTCGGATCTTGAGTGAGAATCACTCAATGGAAGGAAAGACGCTTAATATTTTGCGAGGCTTTTTCGCGTGCAAATTGGCAACCAATTTATTATCTTTGTTAAGGTCTCATCATCATACACCCTTAAACATGCATTCTAAACACATAATAAAGCACGTATAATAAAATAATAAAGATATGCGGATGGATACTTTACACATTGATCCTATATCAAATCTCTCCCTTTCTCTCTCCCGCTAGCACATGTATTACTTCTACTCGTTACACTACACTTCTAAAGAAACCTCATTTACATTGAGGGGAATAGGTGAGAAGAGAATACAAAGAATTGAGAGGTAATAAGGCTGGACACGCAGGTCCAATTTAATAAATCAAATTTATTACAACAATTTCTAAAATTGTCCCACCCATCTAATATCCATCCGATATACATTATTCATGCATCGCAACCATGTATTCACACAAGCATGTTATCAATCAATCTAATCAAATTAATTAATCTGATAATTAGTGACCATCCAATGTTCAAACAACGATTTGATTTTGTTCGAGTCAAACTCGTTTTACGAATAAGTACTCAAAGTACATATTCTCGAATTAAATTTAACTACATAATTAAATCCAATTCAATATGCATTTAATTCTAATTCGCTATTTAATTCCAAATTAAATACTACACTTTATTAATGAACTTTTACGACTTAAATTCCAAATTTAATCGTTACGGGTCTCGAAGCCCGATTAACGTCCAACGTCAATTTAATTAAAGTCCAATGGGCTTTTAATTAATTTCTTAAAGCGTGGACTTTTGGACAACTCGGGTCAAACCGAATAACCAAAGTCCAATCCGAGAGTTACCCCATAAGCCCATAAATCAATTTTGGCCCATTAGGCCTAATTAAACTTTAAAGGTCCATTAAGTCGCGTTTGGGCTTTATGGAAGCGGTTTTGGGCCCAATTGGATCCAATCCATTTGGCCTAAAGCCAACTTTGTACAACAAAGCCCAATAAGCCCAATTACAACACAAAAGCCCAAATCCAATTTTAAGGCCAATTAATTAAACACAAAAAATTCCAATTTCACATTTAATTAACCAAAGTGCATTAACATAATTAATCACCCAAATCATTATTTCCAAAACACAAATTAGGCTAATTAATCATGCTCATCTACATCAATTAGTGTCCAACACAAATTGATTAAAATCAAACCCATATCACATGCTATAACTCTTGGCCAAGGGGAAAATTCATGCCCAAATCAAATTCAATCCAATTAAATTCAATTCAACATTAAATCAATATCCCCAATTGATTTCCTACTCATCCAATGAATCAAAATCAAAAAACCAAGACATTTAGGGCTAGTCATCAATTCGGCCAAGCCATGATAAATTGGGGAAATTTGTTCCAAACACAATTTCATCAAATTGATATAATCAAACATCAATTAAACATACTTTAAGCATATTAAATCATCCAATTTCATTAATCATGCTGTAGGCATTGCATTTTTGCATGTGAAACCCGATGATGAGTCTCCTTTGGAGGCACTACCTTTTGAGTCACGAAAGCCGCGGGAAACGGATATCGGAAGGGGAAATTCAGAATAAACAAGGTTCACTGTTTTCGTTCGTGCTGCGTTCGTGTATGCGTTCGAACGGAAAACAATTGCGGGCGTTCGTGTCGCGTTCGAGGAAGGGTTCGAACGGTGTCGGTAATTCTGGTTTTGCTGCTAGCCTCACACCCCAGCCCGTTTAGCTCCCCAAAGCCCATAAAACACATCCAAATTAAATAAATAAATATTAATTTAAACATTAAACATTAAATAAAATATTTAAACCATTTACCAATTAAATAAAACATTTACCAAACTTAAACTAAAATCATGCCTAATTTAAATAATTTGAATATATTATATACTAAAACTAAAAAGAAGATATACCTAATTAAAATCAATCCTAACCAATTAAAGCCAATCATATATTTGACTTCCTAATCTAACAAGACATCTACCAATTTAAAATAGTTGACTTCCTAATTTAAAATATTTTGCCCCCCCTCAATCTTGTGTATACCATCCTTAGGACTCCTAATTTGAACACTAGATCTCTTCCTTGTGAGACAAGGGCAAACCCTAGCTCTCTTCTATATAAACATGCACTAACCTAGCCACCTCATCTCTCCACTCTCTCTAATACACGCCCAAGACAAAAAAAAACACTTGACATATACACAAAAATAGAACAAAGAGCCTTAACCATCTCCTCCATAGCCGAATCCACCACAAGCAACTATCCTCCATAGCCGAATCCAAAACAAACCAAACTCACCCTTAGCCGAATCCAGAACACCAAAATCCTTCAAAGTCGAGACCACCACAAGCAATAACCCTCCTTAGCCGAATCAAAACACTCCCCTCCTTTACCGAGAACACATCCCCCCATACACCCCTTACAATCACTGAAACAGCCCCTAAAACACGCCTAAACAGCCCTTGAATCACCTTAAAACAGCAGCCCAAATCCTCTTAAAATAGTCCCTAAAAACCTTCAAAACAGTAACATAAAACTGCATTCATAATCTTAAAAATAATCACACACAACTGCACTAAGAACCCACACAAACTTGGAACAGTTCATTGAAACGTCAAAACAGGTGGCCTGAGCAGTGAGCAGCAAAACAGAGGCCGAACAGGATCATAACGGAGTTCGAACCGCACGCAAAACAGCAAAGCAGTGAGCTAGGACGCTAAACCAGTGAACCGGAGAAGTTGAGGAGCTGTACCCTTCCGACGTCCGTGAAACGCAAGTCTGAAAGTTGGCAAAAAAGGTTAGACCTGAGGGTACTTTTCACACCCTTCCGACGTCCGTTTACGAACGCAACTCGAACGCGCATGCATTTTGCCTTATCATGTATCAGGTCTCATTTCCGTTCGAACACGTTCACAAACACCATACGAATGTGAGCATTTTGTTTCATTTCTATTCGAACGCGTTCACAAACGCCATACGAACGTGAGCATTCTGTTTCATTTTTGTTCGAACGCGTTCACAAATGCCACACGAACGTGAGTATTCTGTTTCATTTCTCTTCGAACGCGTTCACAAACGCCACACGAATGTGAGTATTCTATTTCATTTCCGTTCGAACGCGTTCACAAACGCCATACGAACGTGTGCACTTTGTTTCATTACCGTTAGAACGCGTTTACGAACGCTACTCAAACGAGAACCTTCTGTTTACCATTCGAACGCGTATACGAACGCTACACGAACGCATACGGTAAACAGATTCTCTCGCATCACATTATGACATGTCCATCTTAGCATACGGTTACCCCTTTTTTTTACGCTATGCATTTGTATTACCTCTCTAGTTGTCTATTTCTGTTATGCGCCTACAATATTATTTGTCGTCATTTTGATTTCCTTTACATTACATGCAAATGTTACCATGACTGTTTGTGTTTATATCTATATGAATGATTGAATTCTTATGACGTTATGTGTTTGTTGTTGCAAAGGCCTACCTTTGAGCATGTGAATTTGGCAATAAGATTTTTGGTTTCATGTATGTTAGATGTAAACTATACTTTTAAGCATGTGAATCTAGGATTGTGGTGCACTTGGAAATGTATGTCATAGGCTTGGTTGGATTATTGCATAAATCTCTACATTACAAGTTGCATAAGTAAGGGACCATTCCGAACCCAATGGTTTGAGGTCTTCCCTTGCGAGGGGTGAGTGCGGCCTTAAATCTTTGTCCCGGTTCACACCGAGTGGCGACTCCCTTATTCTCCGGTTTAGTCCTTCGTTGGCTACTCCGTACTCCCAACTAGGCCCCCGAGCCTGGAACAGCATTGCGTCATCCAATTTCTGTGTCCCACAGTCTGGCGACTCCACTATGGATAGAGAATCGGCCCCGAAATAATGCCTTGTAATGTATAGATTTATGCTTTAATTAACCGTGTCTACAAATGTGTGAAATGGGGGTTGTGATCAAAGGCATTTTGAGGCTAGGTAATGGTTTGGTGTCTTCCTTCACTCACTACCTTTCTAGAAGGAAAAGCTGTGAAGGCACCTAGATAGCCATCTACTCGTAGCCTATTGTGATGGACTAATTTGGAGGACTCGTTGTTTATTCCTGACACCAGGCGATAAGAGCCTAAGAGGCTTGGGTATTTAAGTGAGCCTCGCTCCACCTTCCCTCTGGGGAATCTACAACGGGAAATCCATTTGACAGTCTGTCACACACCATAGCTCATTGGCACGTACCTTAGTGTATAAAAAAGGGTGTGCTCACTTGGTTGCTCGAACCCTTGATTGGGGAGACCTAGTTGTGGGCCATCCTTCGCCGATGAGAGCCTTTGTCCATACTCCCACGAACCCATGCGTAGACCGGGTTGTATAGCCTATAACAAATATTTCCTTGTGCTTTAGGACCATTATCATTTGGATGAATTGGACTCTTTGTCAAAAATGCGAACTTGCTGGGCCATTTAAACTGGGGCAGGTTCGTATCTTATGACAATTAGGCCCAAAGCTTCTGAAATGATGGTGGGCCACACGGTAGAAGTTATTATTTTATGTTTATAATCTTCCTTGTATGCTTATGTTTGGGAACATTGCTATTTGAATCCATCTGGGTCTTTTGTCATGAGATATGGGCTTGTTGGGCCATTTAAACTGGGACAAGAACATATCTTATGACGATTGGGCCAAAAGGTTTCTAAATAACAATGGGCTATTTTATGATTGTGTTCGGAATATTATCATTTGGATTTAGTTGGGCTCTTTGCTATAAGACATGAACTCGTTGGGCCATTTAAACTGGGACGGGTTCACTCTTATGACAGTTGTCCCAAAAGCTTCTAAAATGATAACAGGCCGATTTGTTTGAGAATTTTATTTGATTTAGTATATGTTATATACTTCTTATGCGCATCATGCATACATATACCTTGTTAACACCATCCGTGTCTCAAAAAGGCACCATAGATACCGTTTGGGTTAGGGAAGGAACCAGACTCACTAAGAGAACAGTTGGAAGCATGAGTGAATCAGATAATGAGGTGTCCCGAATGGATCAGTTAGAGAACAGTCTTGCAAAGATCACTGAACAGTTACAGGCATTGACTACTGCTGTGGCTGGTATAGCTGGGTCTCGTACTGGGGGAAGTTCAGAAAATACAAGGTAGGAAGTGCCTCCGGTCAGATCAGGGGATGATGTCCCCACTTTTGAGGATGATATGGCAGAGTATGCAGCGGGCAGAATATTGGGGTCTCAGGCAGAGATACAGAAACTCAGGGATCAGGTTGAATCCGTTACCCGCAAGATGAGGGGTAAGAATGAAGATTTGCTAGATTATGAGACAATGACGTTTGAGGAGCAGTTGTCGGCGCAGTTTAAGATGCCAGATTTGGCTAAGTTCAATGGGAACGGGGATCCGAGGGTGCATCTCTGTCAGTATGTATCTGTTATGAGTTCAGTTGGTCTGTCTCAACGCCAAGTACAAAAGATGTTCGGGATGTCGCTCGAAGGGGCACCCGTAGTATGGTACCATAGCCTTGACAAGCAGATTAAGGAGGACTGGAGGGAGCTAGCTGATGCTTTCTTAAAGCAATATGTCACGGACCTGGAGATTGACTTGTCACTCCGTGACTTGGAAAATATCAAGCAGAAGCCAGATGAGAGCTTCAAGGAGTATGTGGATCGCTGGAGAAGCCAGCTACTGAAGATGCAGACTAGGCCCTCTGAGAAGGACCAAATCAAGATGATCATCAAGGGCACAAAGCCCTCTATTTATAGTAAGTTGAGGAGGATGACCTCAATGATTGTAGACTTCCGGCAGTTGAGGGAGACTGTCATGGACATTGAAGAGGAGGAAGCAGAAAACATGAAGTTCTTTGGCCTAAATAGGAGGCCTGTTGGAGGTATGTCGGGTACCAAGCCGTTTCAGCGGTGGCGGTGGCTGCTGTCTGGAACCGGAGGTTCTCTAACATTGGGAGATTTGTCTAAGGTATTTGAGAAATTGAAGAGGAAATAGACCTAAGCCTTTAGAAGCCAAACCTATCCCAAACCCACCACCACCACATTTCAATCTCACCCTTTACTGTTATTTCCATCAGCAGAAGGGCCACGACACTGACAACTGTGCCCGACTGCGCCACGAGATCCAAGACCTCATTGACTCCAAAAAGATACCTGACCCCGAAACCGAACAACCAGACACAAACAGAAACCCCTTACCCAATTACCGAGCTGTACCCCCACCAATCTACATGATTAGTTCTGGCCTTCCAGAAGACTATGTCCTAAAAACCTTCCACCATGAAGCCTTTTGCCTTGGAATTTGGGACAGCAGCAGTGAGGGTGAACCTGAGTTGGGGAGGAATTTCTGGCTTGACTTCTCTAGCAGTGATGAAGAAGAAGTAAAAGGAATGACACGCAGTGGGTGTTTTTATAATGATGTGGCGGATAAGGGCAAAGAAACCTTGACTGATGGGAGAGAAATGCTTGAGAATTCAGAGAATATTGAAGGAGATGTAGTGCTGAGACAATTGAGGAAGACAAGAGCTCAAGTCAGCATATGGGAGTTATTGTGTACATCTAAAGAGCACAGACAGGCCATGGTTGAGGCCTTGAGTAAAATTGTTGTGTCAGAGGATGCCAACCCTACAATGTTTGTTGGGGCTGTTCAGAAAGAGGCATTATAGATTTCATTTTCCGAGGATGAACTTCCAGCAGAGGGGAGGAATCACAACAGGCCATTGTTCATCAGGGCTGAAGTAAGAGGCAAAAGGACTTCATGTGTAATGGTAGATGATGGTTCATCTATCAATGTATGCCCTTTGAAAATTCTGACAAGGTTGGGTTTGAAGGCTACAGATTTGGACCCTTCCAACATGACCATCAAAGCTTATGATGATAGTAAGCGCGGTGTTGAGGGTACTTTTGTGGCAATGGTCAAGGTAGGGCCGATTGAAGATGAGGTTGAGTTTATTGTGCTTGATATTCCAGCTACATTTGCTTTATTGTTGGGGAGGCCATGGTTTCACAAGCTTGGGGGCGTGCCCTCCACTTTGCACCAGATGATTAAGTTCCCATTCGGGGGAGAGATTGTCACCATCAAAGCTGAAATAGACAATGCAGTCACCGCCTTGGAAATACTGCCTTTCACAAGGTTCCAAGTATCAGCAACTTTTGAGGAGTGGGTGGATCCCAAGGTAGCCCGGATCATGGAGAAGATGAAGTATGAGCCATGTGAGGGCTCGAAACTGCCAGATTTCAGAGGCCAGACAACCAGAAGAGGTTTGGGGTACAAGTCTGAGGATGAGAAGCCAAAGATCAAGAAGAAGGGCATAAAACTGATGGAGTACTTTGTGAAGGCTTTGGGGTACCAAGGTGAGCCTGAACCAGTAGAGGTGAATGGGGTAGTGGTGCCCGGATTTGAGATCTTCCAGGACCTGTTGGGAGAGAAGCTGTTGGTTGAAGAGAAGAAGCAAGAGGGTGAGAAATGGGAGGAGGAACTCATGAAGCTGGAGACATTGACCCTCAATGAGAAGAAGGAACCTC
This sequence comes from Zanthoxylum bungeanum, assembly GCA_019454045.1. Classification (NCBI taxonomy): domain Eukaryota; kingdom Viridiplantae; phylum Streptophyta; class Magnoliopsida; order Sapindales; family Rutaceae; genus Zanthoxylum; species Zanthoxylum bungeanum. Next base: position 162,263 of record SKCR01042563.1, read on the forward strand.
AGAAAGACATTGTTGTAGAGGAGGAAATATCCGTAGATGATGAGGATGTTTACCTCCCAGATTTATTTCAGTGTACTCCTTCTTTTGCTAGTAATAAAGACAATATTTCTGCTTACTTGGCTGAGTCTTCTCTTTTCCCATTACATGATCTAAGCATATTTGATATCAACTCCACTAAGACAAATGCCTTTAACCTTGGGACACCTGAGGAACCTAAGGAAATTTTTATTGCAAGTGAGGTTACTTCTGAGGAAAGGGAGAAAATAAAAGAAGTATTGATCAGGTATGCTAGAGTTTTTGCTTGGTCCTATGAAGACATGCCGGGGTATGTGGTCCGCACATGAATGGGTTGAACTTGTCCTGCAAGATAGTGAGACAGGGGTTTTATTGGTCGACTATGGAAACCGACTGCGCAAGGATGGTAAAGCACTGTCACGACTGTCAGATACATGGCAATCTGAGTCATCTGCCACATACAGAGTTGCACGGGCTGTCAGAGCCATGGCCGTTCTCAGCATGGGGGATTGACATGATCGGGGAAATTCGACCGAATGCATCTAATGGGCATCGCTTCATAGTAGTAGCAGTGGATTACTTCTCAAAGTGGGTAGAAGCTGAGTCGTTCCGGAACGTTACAGCAAAACAGATGGCCAAGTTCATAGCACGGAACCTCATTTGTCGGTATGGTATGCCGCACCACGTGGTCACGGACAATGGGGTACATTTTCAAGGAGAGACAAAAGCAATGCTACAAAGGTACGAGATAGGCCATCATAAGTCATCACCTTATCGGCCACAAGCGAATGGGGCAGTTGAGGCAGCCAACAAGACTGTAAAGACAATTCTGGCTAAGATGACAGAGAACTGCAGGGATTGGGCTGAGAGACTACCGTATGCCTTGTGGGGGTACAGAACGTCAATCAGAACAGCAATAGGTGCAACACCTTACTCTTTAGTGTATGGGATGGAAGCGGTACTGCCGGTGGAAATGGAAATACAGTCTATGAGGGTATTAGCAGAGATAGAGTTACCTGAGTCAGAATGGGCCGCACAGAGATTTGATCAGTTAGCACTTTTGGATGAGAAAAGGATAAGAGCCTTACATCACATGCAGTTGTATCATAAGAGACTGGCCCGGGCCTTCAACAAGAAAGTACGTCCCACAAAGATCAGAAAGGGTGATTTGGTACTTAAGTAGTCGAGGCCGTCGACGACAGATCCAAGAGGGAAATTCAGGCCTAATTGGGAAGGACCTTACATCGTTCAGAAAGTCGTGGGAAATGGAGCAGTGAAGTTGTCAGACCTCGAGGGAAATGAATTCACAGATCCAATCAATGTTGACAGGTTGAAGTTGTACTTTGCTTGAGAAGACTTGGTCGCCAGTGGAAGACCTAACCCAACGGAATAAGAAAACTTCTGCATACATGCATACACGTAACCTATATTGCATATTTTTGTGTTTGTTCTGTTTTGTGTAAACAGGTGTTGAAGACGGAAAAGAGCGAGCAGTAAGCCAATCAGAGATAGTAAAAGCACAGTATTTGATCTGGGCAGTAATCTGAAGATTGAGGTCCCAATGAAGTTAAGTTCCGGATATGGGTCTCGGAGGGCGAAGTCCACATCACATCATATCAGCTTGAGGGCGAGGCCCATATCGGCTGAGGAGCGAGGCTCCACATCACATTATATCAGCTTGGGGGCGAAGCCCATATCGGCTGAGGAGCGAGGCTCCACATTGTACCAGCTTGGGGGCGAGGCCCATATCGGCTGGGGAGCGAGGCTCCACATCACATTATATCAGCTTGGGGGCGAAGCCCATATCGGCTGAGGAGCGAGGCTCCACATTGTACCAGCTTGGGGGCGAGGCCCATATCGGCTGAGGAGCGAGGCTCCACATTGTACCAGCTTGGGGGCGAGGCCCATATCGGGTGGGGAGCGAGGCTCCACATCACATCATACCAGCTTGGGGGCGAAGCCCATATCGGCTGAGGAGCGAGGCTCCACATTGTACCAGCTTGGGGGCGAGGCCCATATCATCTGGGGAGCGAGGCTCCACATCACATTATATCAGCTTGGGGGTGAAGCCCATATCGGCTGAGGAGCGAGGCTCCACATTGTACCAGCTTGGGGGCGAGGCCCATATCGGCTGGGGAGCGAGGCTCCACATCACATCATGTCAGCTTGGGGGCGAAGCCCATATCGGCTGAGGAGCGAAGCTCCACATCACATCATTTTACGGGCGAGGCCCACATCATCAGCAGTATCGAGATGCGTCTCAGGATCGAGGTCCACTGCAGTATCAGCTCAGCTCGAGACAGCTAGCTAGCCAGGTAAGTAAAAAAAATTCATTGCATAGACTTTGATAAGACTGTCACTGTCACACACTGCACAAGCCCCATCAAAGTGGGGGCGACTGTAGGCATTGCATTTTTGCATGTGAAACCCGATGATGAGTCTCATTTGGAGGCACTACCTTTTGAGTCACGAAAGCCGCGGGAAACAGATATCGGAAGGGGAAATTCAGAATAAACAAGGTTCACTATTTTCGTTCGTGCTGCGTTCGTGTATGCGTTCGAACGGAAAACAGATTGCGGGCGTTCATGTCGCGTTCGAGGAAGCGTTCGAACGGTGTCGGTAATTCTGGTTTTGCTGCTAGCCTCACACCCCAGCCCGTTTAGCTCCCCAAAGCCCATAAAACACATCCCAAATTAAATAAATAAATATTAATTTAAACATTAAACATTAAATAAAATATTTAAACCATTTACCAATTAAATAAAACATTTACCAAACTTAAACTAAAATCATGCCTAATTTAAATAATTTGAATATATTATATACTAAAACTAAAAAGAAGATATACCTAATTAAAATCAATCCTAACCAATTAAAGCCAATCATATATTTGACTTCCTAATCTAACAAGACATCTACCAATTTAAAATAGTTGACTTCCTAATTTAAAATATTTTGTCCCCCCTCAATCTTGTGTATACCATCCTTATGACTCATAATTTGGAAACTAGATCTCTTCCTTGTGAGACAATGGCAAACCCTAGCTCTCTTCTATATAAACATGCACTAAGCTAGCCACCTCATCTCTCCACTCTCTCTAATACACGCCCAAGACAAAAAAAAACACTTGACATATACACAAAAAGAGAACAAAGAGCCCTAACCATCTCCTCCATAGCCGAATCCACCACAAGCAACTATCCTCCATGGCCGAATCCAAAACAAACCAAACTCACCCTTAGCCGAATCAAGAACACCAAAATCCTTCAAAGTCGAGACCACCACAAGCAATAACCCTCCTTAGCCAAATCAAAACACTCCCCTCCTTCACCGAGAACACATCCCCCCATACACCCCTTACAATCACTGAAACACCCCCTAAAACATGCATAAACAGCCCTTGAATCACCTTAAAACGGCAGCCCAAATCCTCTTAAAACAGTCCTTAAAAACCTTAAAAACAGTAACATAAAACTGCATTCATAATCTTAAAAATAATCACACACAACTGCACTAAGAACCCACACAAACTTGGAAAATTCATTGAAACGTCAAAACAGGTGGCCTGAGCAGTGAGCAGCAAAACAGAGGCCGAACAGGATCAGAACGGAGTTCGAACCGCAAGCAAAACAGCAAAGCAGTGAGCTAGGACGCAAAACCAGTGAACCGGAGAAGTTGAGGAGCTGTACCCTTCCGACGTCAGTGAAACGCAAGCCTGAAAGTTGGCAAAAAAGGTTAGACCTGAGGGTACTTTTCACACCCATGTTTATGTAACTTTCGTTATTTATTTTGACTGTATTTTACTTATTTGTCGAATCTTGTTTGTGTATGGTGTGTGTTGTGGGTATTGGATGAATGGAAGAGTGTCGTCTCTTGTGGTATATAGGATGGAAACCCAGACGTAAATTCCGTAGCCGAATCCGAATGGACGGTAGTGCGGTCTGTACTTGGGATACAACTCCACGTACCACTTGAGTAAACGGCACCTTCTTTTGTTTTGTGTTGCTTTGGTTTATTTATTTTTCGTCACTTAAATTCTGCATGTTGCTTATTTGTGCATTACTCAATCGAGCGCATGGGCTTAGTAAGTGGAATGAAAGATCCCCTACGGGGAGGGGTTTAAAGCCCTTACCACGATGCTTTGCCGCGCTGGTTGACGTGTGTTCGGTTGGATGTAAGATGTGTTCAATCGGGCATACTTAGTTTGATATGATTGTCTTTATGTTTGTATGCATGATGCGATCGAGCGCTTGGGCTTAGTAAGTGGAATGAAAGATCCCATATGGGGAGGGGTTTAAAGCCCTTTACCATGATATTTTGCCGCGCCGGTTGACGTGTGTTCGGTTGGATGTCAGATGTGTTCAATCGGGCATACTTAGTTTGATATGATTGTCTTTATGTTTGTATGTATGATGTGATGCGACGCGCATGGGCTTAGTATGTTGGTCTAAAGGTCCTCTCTTTGAGAGATCAAGAGCCCCAAAAGGCCACCTTTACGGCAGTACTTCGCCGCGCCCCTTTATTTTGTTGTTTATGTATTGTGTCCCATTTCATGCATCAGGTCTGTTCTAGTTCGAACCCGTTTACGAACGAAACTCGAACGCGTATGCATTTTGCCTTATCATGTATCAGGTCTCATTTCCGTTCGAACGCGTTCACAAACGCCATACGAACGTGAGCATTCTATTTCATTTCTGTTCGAACGCGTTCACAAACGCCATACGAACGTGAGCATTTTGTTTCATTTTTGTTCGAACGCGTTCACAAACGCCACACGAACGTGAGTATTCTGTTTCATTTCTCTTCGAACGCGTTCACAAACGCCACACGAACGTGAGTATTCTGTTTCATTTTCGTTCGAACGCGTTCACAAACGCCATACGAACGTGTGCACTCTGTTTCATTACCGTTCGAACGCGTTTACGAACGCTACTCGAACGAGAACCTTCTGTTTACCATTCGAACGCGTATACGAATGCTACACGAACGCATACGGTAAACAGATTCTCTCGTATCACATTATGACATGTCCATCTTCGCATACGGTTACCCCCTTTTTTTACGCTATGCATTTGTATTACCTCTCTAGTTGTCTATTTCTGTTATGCGCCTACAATATTATTTGTCGTCATTTTGATTTCCTTTACATTACATGCAAATGTTACCATGACTTTTTGTGTTCATATCTATATGAATGATTGAATTCTTATGACGTTATGTGTTTGTTGTTGCAAAGGCCTACCTTTGAGCATGTGAATTTGGCAATAAGATTTGGTTTCATGTATGTTAGATGTAAACTATACTTTTAAGAATGTGAATCTAGGATTGTGGTGCACTTGGAAATGTATGTCATAGGCTTGGTTGGATTATTGCATAAATCTCTACATTACAAGTTGCATAAGTAAGGGACCATTCCGAACCCAATGGTTTGAGGTCTTCCCTTGCGAGGGGTGAGTGCGGCCTTAAATCTTTGTCCCGGTTCACACCGGGTGGCGACTCCCTTATTCTCCGGTTTAGTTCTCCGTTGGCTACTCCGTACTCCCAACTAGGCCCCCGAGCCTGGAACAGCATTGCGTCATCCAGTTTCTGTGTCCCACACATGCTCAAACATATTTTTGCCCAAATTTTAAGCCCTAAACTTTTTCATGCTCAAACCTTGCTCTGATACCATTGTTGGTTTCTAGTAAGGTGCCAAGATCAATAATAAGCATGAATCAAATGCGAATACACATCGAAGAAGTTGCGGAATACTCACATTGATCGGTTGAGCGATGCGGAGGCAACAAAAACGAAATTCTGCCCTCTTCACTGCATTCGGCAGTGAGCTGTTTGTGCTCACTGGTTTGGCCTTCGTTTGAGTCCTTCGTCAAGCTCCAAGCTTCGTTGAATAGTTCCCGGCTCATGGGTGGGCTTCCCTATCACCTTCGCATGTCTCGTAAGTGTGCTAGCACTTGTGATTTTGCTACAAAACCACACTCTTGCTTCCCTCATTGCTCACGTTTTTGTGACAGAAAAACAGTGAACAAAATGCCTCCATGGGCGTTAGAAGAGAAAGAGATGAAGTGAGAGAGATTGTGTTGAATATGTGAAATTTGTGTATCTTATACACTCATTTAAATTTCACATTCATTTCATGTGAATTTGGCTTTTAAAAGTCAAACCATTAAAGCCCCAACAACTCATCCCAACAATCCATCAAGTTGTCAAGTCACATCACTCAAAGTGACTTGTGATTTGACGCTTGATACGACTAGCGATTTGACGCTTGATTTGACGTGCCGCACTCGAATTCGAAATGCGAATGCGCTCGCAAATAATCTCGGGCTCGGGTTTGCTAATTCCAAATTAACGAATTTTCCATTGCGTCGTAATTAAATGATTACGCCTAGCGAAATCACTATTCACGTCGCTAACGAATTAATTCTAAATTAATCTGTTCGCCCGAATTAAAATCTAATTTTAATTCCGCGTCGAAATCCAATTTTGTTTAATATATCAAATATATTAATTTACCGATTAATTCCAAATTAATCGTTATCTCTCTTTTAATGATATTTTATCCCAGATAAAATATCTCCGCAATTAATCCATATTAATTTTCTCTCTCTTCTAATTAATCCCAGATTAATTTGAGTGCGAGTTATACGTCATCGGTGAATCTTTGGGAAGCGACCTATGAGATCCCCGGATATGTTAGTAGTAAATTCGGTCGTCGGACTATCTGAACACATAAGTACCTTGTACTACGTTTATACCGAATTACAAGACAAGGTTGGCCTCTAGCAAAGCGCCATGTCTCCCCAATTCTCCGGAAACATCCTTACAGGAATAAAGGATATGTATCAGGTGTAGTATACGTAGTATTGCGTATTTCTGTCCAGTATCGAATGATCACGTGCTAGGCCTGGGGCTGGAATTGTGTCTGCCCCGTACGAAGCACATGTCGGATGTCTGGTGACTAGTCTCTATAATCGGATAAACATGACCTTGTCATTTTATCCCGATAGCTGCAGAATTTAAGAGAACCAGTCCCGTATCCTACGTGACCATCATCTCCATATGATTGGAGTGACACTTCCGTCTTTACATCACACCCAACACACTAAGATTCTCAATATACCCAGCATTGGCGTACACAAAACCTGTTAAAGCCCTGGACGACCTCAACCAAAGTATATTGATTGTCGCAAGTATTAGCGGTGCAAGTCTCAGGTTAAGACCAAATACACCTACCCTGATTTCGGACTTCCATAGACACATAGTCATACTACCAATGGAATTCCGAGGGGGTCTTATCCAGAGCGAAGCTGTTTCCCGTACCATCGGTAAAACACAACCTCCTATTACACTTGTATGAGTATCCTATACCCAAATATATGAGAACTATGTCGTTGTGCCCTCACAACGCGCACAACTGTAATATTAGTCTTTTACGTATTTATCGATGTCCAATCTCGATAATACTCTGACTAGGGATATTTAATGATTTATCCTTCGTGGACTGATACTGTCTCATATCATTCTCCGTTAAGGAACAAATCATAAGGACATCCTATCATTTATATATTTAGGTGATCTAATCACAAATGATAAGAGTGCAATCTCCTTTGTCACATAGTTAATTTGTACAACAACACCATGATATGTACAAATAGTGACGCTATGGGTCATAATTGTCCAACAATGCTTAGATTATATCTCTTACTATTGATGTCGACGATGGCGCCTCGAATCTGGGTAACGTTCATACTCTTTTCGTACCTTTAAATTCATTGCTAGTATAAATCTGGTTAACCATCTTTTACACTGACTTGTTCTCTTTGTCTTTTTACACTATAGAATATTCCACTTTCAATTATTCCCATAGTCTTATTCTTTTAGGTGTTGTCCCGATCTCAAAAATATATGTATACTTAGTTTCCTTGGTCCTTTTTACGTTATACTTCGATAAATCTATTTCAAGTCATCCTAAGCCTTATTTATAAAGATGCGCTACGAATGGAAACATATGGGCTATACTCTTTATCTTTCCTCCAATCTATATTTAAAAGAACTTTGGTCTTATACTAGCGCCTAAGGGCTCGCTGCTATGCCTTCCAGAATATATTATGTCGATACCTATCTTCTTCCATTTTCTAAATGGAAACGTCTGTTGTTATATGTAATTAATTATGTCTAAAGTTGTTACCAATGTATTTCTGACATCGCTTGACTAATGCTTCTTCTTTTTTTATTGTTTTATCATGACAGTTCCTCCTTCAAATCCTTTACTTAGAGTTCTTTCCCCTTCTCTTTTGCTCTTATACTATGACTGAAGTTTCCGTGTTTTATGTCTTGGTCTTCTTATCCGAAGGATATCGTCTTTTAAATGTCTCTTACCCTACATTATAGGTTACTATATTACACCACATATTCAATTTCTAGAAATATCACTGGGGATGAACATTGAAGTCCAACAATACTGTTGATGTCTAACGAGGGTTGAGAGGGTGGGAGTTGATCCTTAAGTCTTTTCCAGTTGTGGCAGTCTCACTAGCTACGCGTACTACAGTAGCGTATTTTGCTAATTTATAATCCCAGGATTCCCTTATTTACATATCTAATATTGAGCTCCCACACATTACTTCTAGGAACCATCTAAATCACCTCTTTCAACTTTACCTCTGGTTATGTTCGACTTTTGGTCACGCTATCCTATACTGAGAACCTCCTTAAGTTTCTTGCTCCCTCAAAATCCTACCATACTTGTAGGTACTGTATTTTTGCATATAAGTCCTGATGATGAGTCTCACATGGAGACACTACCTCTTTAAATTGCGGAAGTCGCGGGAAACGAACGTCGGAAGGGAAAATTCAAGGATCAATGCCTCGTTGAATTTAATTCGCTTGCTTAGCTTCGGGTTAGCTCGTTAGGCCTCTATTTTAAATTTATTCCCGGCCCAAATCTTAAACAGACACACGACCTCTCATTCTCTGCAATCATCAACACCTTACGCCTCTCAATCCAACAAAACAAGCCACCCACTCATCACAAACAAACAAATGACCATAACCCTAAAACCCTCATCCTCAAGCACTCACACTAGCCATGCACAAGAAGCCAAAATAAACCTAACCACCTCCCATCCCATTTTCAACACCCATGCAGCACCCATACAACACCCATACAACACTCATGCATGCCCATAATCCCCAAGTAACAAAACACATGAGCCCATGCATGAATCACAAACAAACACAAAACAACAAAGCAATAAAGACCAAGCAAACAACCGTCACATCAAACAAAACTCACGCCAATCACAAACCAACAAAACCACCCATGCATAACCCATACAACACCAATGAACCACCCATGCATAACCCATACAACACTCCCCTATAAAAACAACCAAAACTCTAAGCTCTCTGGCTCCCGGACACTCTCATTTTCTCACGGCAGTAACAAGAACCCTAAAGCCACCATACTCACGTCACACACAGCCATTCACGTGGCCACTCCATCTCTCACACTCATTCAGCCACACAAAATGAAACCCTAGCCTTTAAACCATCCAACAGCCCCTCAACTTCAGGTAAATACCCCCTGACCAGCAGCCCTTCACGCCATTAACAGTCCACTCCATTCATGCCATTATCCAGCCCATACTCTCATCACTCACGGCACTCATCAAGAAATATAAAGCTAGACAAGAACCTACAGCCCTTCATCTTCACGTTCTCTCTCTCCAGCGCAAACAAATCAACAAGTCCACAAACACTTACTAAACATTCGCCAAGCCCTAGCCCTTCAGCTAACCACACGTCACTAGCCCTCTTTCACGTGAAGTAGCCCATAGCAAACATACTCACACATCACCTTCACATGAACCAAACAAATAAACAAATAGCCCTCACGTAACAAGTCCCCCACAGTCCACTCAAATTCAAAACCTTACCCCTTCAACAGTCCACTCAAATTCACATCCCCAAGCTGCATGAAATAGCCTCCATTCACGCCACAAATAACAGCCCTCACACTGCCCCTCTCGTCCATGCACAAATATTGCCCTTCAAAGCCACTAAAAACAACACACATCAAATCTCACCTTGGACACTCCCATAAACCCTAAACTAATAACCCCTCACTAGTCCCCACTTCACGCACCAAAATCCTCATTAAATAGAACCACTCACAGCCCCTTACTAGTCCCAACTTCACGCACGTTCAGCAGACCCTTCAAGCCACTTACAACAAAGCCTTCATTCACGTCAACCTCCCTCACATACTGTCTCCTTCATCACGCCACTCACCCTTGCATGTAACCCATGCACACGTGAAGAAACCCATCCACGCAGTAACACGGCTGGAACAAATAAAATAAACCCTAAGCAGTCCAGAAAATTACACTCAAAACTGACCCAAAACTAGTCCCAAAATAGTGACCAAAACAGTCAAAACCGAGACAGAAAACTGCCCCAAAAATCATCCCAAAACTGGCCCAAAAATAGACTGAAAACTATAGTAAAAATAGAGAAAATAACGAGTGAAAACAGAGAAAACAGCAGAAATAGTGAACCAGTAGAAGTAGCAGAAATAGTGAACCAGTGGAAACAGTGGAAATAGTGAACCAGTAAAAACAGCGGAAATGATAACCCTTATGGCACCGTGAAACGCACTCCCGAAAAGCGACTTAAAAGGTCACACCTGAGGGCACTCTTTATTGTATTTTATTTTGTTGTCCCGAAAACGGCATGCTCGGTTGGACGCAGAATATGTCCAACCGGGTATGCGAGATCCTATATTGAGAATGGCCAAATTCCTTGGTCACATGTTTATTCCGCATGTATTAATTTAACGTATTCATGAGATTTCGTGTTTGCCATTATTTCGACTTATCTTTATGCATGAAAACTTAGATATAGGTCGTATAGGAACTTAGATGTAGATTCCTTTTACGAATGTATGTTGTGTAGACTTAGTTAAATTATTGCACAAATCCGTTCATTGCAAGTGGCATAAGTAAGGGACCATTTCGAACCCAACGATTTGAGGTCTTGCCTTGCGAGGGGTGAGTGCGGCCTTAAATCATTTTCCCGGTTCACACCGGGTGGCGTCTCCATTATTCTCTGGTTTAATCCCCAGCTGGCTACTCCGTACTCCCAGCCGGGCCGCGAGCCCAGAACAGCATCGTCGATTTATGTGTTCTACAGTCTGGCGACTCCACTGGGGATAGAGAATCGGCCTCGAAATAATGTCTTGTAATGTTTGTGATTTGTACTTTAATTAACCATATCTACAGTGGGTTGAAGGGCTTTAATCAAAGGCATTATTAAGGCTAGGTGATGGTTTGATGTCTTCCTTCACTACCTTTCTATAAGGAAAAGCTGTCAAGGCACCTAGATAATCATTACCCGTAGCTCATTATGACAGACTAATTTGGAGGACTTGTTGTTTATTCTTGTCACCAAGGCGATAAGAGCCTAAGAGGCTTGGGTATTTAAAAGAGTTCGCTCCACCCTCCCTCTGGGGAATCTACAATAAGAAGTCCATTTGACAGTTAGTCACGCACCATAACTCGTTGGCACGTACCTTAAGGTATAAAAAAGGTGCGCTCACTTGGTCGTTCGAACCCTTGAGTTGGGAGTCCTAGTTGTGGGCAATCCTTCGTTAGTGAGAGCCTTTGTCTACATTCCTGTAAACCTACATGTGAACCATAGTTGTATGACCCATATAAATTATTTCTTTATGCTTGTGTTTGGGATCATCGTCATTTGGATTCAGTTGGACTTTTTGTCAAGAGATATGAACTTGTTGGGCCATTTAAACTGGGACGAGTTCGTGTCCTTTGACAATTAGGCCAAAAGCTTCTAAAATGTCGATGGGCCATTGTGTGTTTGGGCCTCTTATCATTTGAAGTTGTTTAGCCATGTTAGCGCAAAAGAATAAACTTATTGGGCCTTTTCAACTGGGACAAGTTTGCACCGCTCAATAACATGATTGAATACTTTAAAATGATAATGGGCTAATTAGTATAAAAATCTTAATGGGCTTGTATATTTCATGCATTACACACATACATGCTAACATGCAGTTTTAAAAGACATCATAGATACCCGTTGGGTTAGGGAAGATGGAAGACTCGTTGATGATATCCCTATCTTTGATGATGACATGGCCGAATAAGCCGCGGGTAGGACAGCCGGGTCTCAGGCTGAATTATAGAAACTTCGCGATCAGGTCAAATCAGTTACCCGCAAGCTAAAAGGTAAGCATGAAGATTTGCTAGACTATGAAGCAATGACTTTTGAGGAGCAGCTGCCGGCTCAGTTCAAAATGCCTGACATAGCCAAGTTCAATGGGAACGGGGATCCGAGGGTCCATCTCCGATAGTATGTTTCTGTGATGAGCTCAGTAAGTCTGTCGAAGCGTCAAGTTCAGAAGATGTTCGGGATGTCGCTTGAGAGGGCACCCGTGGTATGGTATCACGGCCTTGAGAGGAAGGTCAAGGATGATTGGAGGGAATTGGCGGAGGCCTTTCTGAAGCAATATGTCACATACTTGGAGATCGACTTGTCGCTTCGCGACTTGGAGAATACCAAACAGAAGCTGGAAGAAAGCTTCAATGAATATGTAGATCGCTGGAGGAGTGACCGGCGTAAACACACACGTATAACGCAAGCGCACGTATCGTTCAAGTAGTATAAAAATATCGATCCCACGAGGACTTAATATCAAAACTATTAATTTTATGAGGTCAAATGATTACGAGAATCTAACAGGTTGATTGATTGATTTGAAATGGTGATGATTCTAAATTTAAAAGCAAGTAAATAAAATTGTCGAAAATAGGTTTTAAGAAAATTCAATATTAAAAACTATCTAGGGTTGTGATTTCTTCCAATATCATTTTAAAGATGAAGTGGTTATCTTAAAGTTGGGTAATATATTGATTTATTAACCTGGAACACTAAATTATGTGTAGCCTTTGTCAATGGTCAGACACAAATACCCAGTTTAACCCAATGAACCATATGTCTATGTCAACCAAATTATCTGGATTCATCAAGTTTAAGTTCCAATTATGGCTACCCCCGCCCGACAGGTATATTCATATCATGTAAGGAAATCTATTAAAGGGTTATCTATCCTCAAGGAAGATCGTGGGCTATTGAGTCTAAGGCTGAAACCTAAAATCCCTATGTCTAGTTCATTTTAGATTTACCAGATCAATTTTATTAATGGCCAGTTAATGAAAAAGCATTAAGATTAAGACTCATTAAATAAACCTTTATAATACCAAAGCTATAATCTAACCCCTTATAAAACGGTGATATTAAAAGTCATCACAACCCCAGATAACTAATTTAGTTACAACACATAACTAGGGCTAGTAAAACTTGAAAATAAAAGACATAAAATAAAAATGCGGTAAAGTAAATACTGAAAAGTAAATTACAATAAAATAAAATGCTAAGGTAAAATGAATTACTTTTACTACTACTAATTTAGATATCTCCCATAAAATAATATATAAACTTGTGATAACATTACCAACCAGCCATATAGGCGGTATCCTGATTAAGTCAAATTAAGTCCAACCAGCCATTAAGGCGGTAAAAAGATTTGTCCATGAACCTGCCATATAGGCGGTAAGAAAGTTTAATTACCAACCGACCAATCTGGCGGTATCCTTTATTAGTCAGGTTTAAATAGTGAATATATTATTTTTAAGGGAGATTAATCTAAATAGTAACAGTAAAAGAATTACCTTTCACCCTAGCTGGGGAAGTTACCTCCTCATAGTAAATAGTAAAAACTGTAAAAAGTAAAAATAAAAATTTAATTACTATTATTACAAAACGTAATTAAAATTAATTACAAAACTAAAAAACTAAAAAACTAAAAATTAAAAGAAAGTAGAGAGAGAAACTCTCTCTTTAGATAGAATATAAGAGAGAGAGTGGTACAATGAATTCTGAAATCTCGAGCTCAATTATAGGCCTCGGTAGGCTTCCAACTTCACGACGCCAAGGCCTCTGGCGTCGCTACGCCAGCTTTTATCGACGTGGCACGCTCTGGTTCGCCGGTTTGAAGATTCTGGATAAGCTGATAAGGTGACACGTGGCGAGGTGGTTAGGCTTCAATTATTGTGACACGTGGCGGCTTCTAATTGGTCGATGAGATTCTTATCCGCCACGTGTCAGATAAGGATTAGATACTCAATGATTAATGCTGACGTGGCGGTGACGTGGCGATGACGTGGCGGTGACATGGCGACACATGGGAAAGAGACTATCGGCACCGTAGGATTGTGACACGTGGCACTTCCTGATTGGCTGATGATGATGTGGCACGACACGTGGCAATGTTGACTTGTTGACTTCCTGACGTGGCTGATGACATGGAGACACGTAGGATACCACGTGGCACATGTGGTGATGATGACTGTCGGCACCGTAGGATGCTGACACGTGGCATGGCGCATGTTAGCAGATCGGCTGTGATGGTGACACGTGGCACGGCGCATTTTAGCAAAGTCAAACTTTTCTCATATTCTGATTTGTGGACCTGGCGCACGTTAGCACTGTTCGGCGCACGTTAGACGTCGCGACGCGGTTCCGCGTCGCGACTCGGGAAATTACCAAAATGCCATTTTCATCCAATTTTCACTATTTTGGCCCAAATCACCTCCAGAATGTCCTGAAACTTTATTTATCTACAAAATAACACAAAACACATCAAAATATTCACAAAACTCAAGAAACTATACAAAATATTGGTTAAATGCGTGGGAAATAGTGATAGATTTACCACTCATCACACCCCCAAACCTAACATTTTGCTAGTCCTCGAGCATAACATAAAATAACATAAATAAATTAACTAAGCCACTTTCGTAGGGATCACGGTTGCATTTAGCGTATGCAACAAGCCTTTAAACCCCTAGGTGTCCCTAGTGGACGAGTTGTAGTCTCGTGAGGGTTTACAGCAATGATACCCACAAATATTTTACAAAAGTAAAAATGTAGTAAAACTAATGCACACAAAAGCAAAAAGACAAGCGAAAAGAGAATAAAGATGTTACTGACTAATCATGTGAAACTTCTACTCCAAGTTACTAGTTGTTTTTTTTCTTTCTAAATTACTGAATAAGTAAATTCTCTGATTATTTTTACCATTCTTCATATACACAGCCAACAAAATATTAAACAACTCAATTTTTCCCACAACAGTCATAAGTGCAGTTGATAAGAGAGTATATTTTTGTCTTAAAGTTTTATCAGAATTCACACCTTTTTGGAGCAATTGAATAATTTTTCTCATTTTTCTGATTTTTTTCTTTGATTTTTTTTTCTATTTTTTATTTATATACAATATCTTCCATCTATGTAGCGAGTGTTGGGTCGTTGGCTCCCAAACCAGTTGGCTTTAGGGCACCAGGTGTTAAGACACCCCTATGGACTTAATTACTCAGACTTCTGATATATATATTTTTTGCAGCATCTTTGATCCATGTAACGAGTTTTGGGCCAGTGACTCCCAAACCAGTTGGCTTTAGGGCACTAGGTGTTAAAACACCCTTACAAACTTAATAACTTGGATCTTAGATTTTTTTTTTTACTCCATCACTTTTTGAGATGCTTCCTCCAATTAAACTAGAGCACTGAATATTACAAACTTTTCAATTTTAGCTCATGTCTGTATGTTTCCATGTATGTTGATAATATCTGCTAACTGAACATATGAAGATTCCTTTTAGTCCGTTTTAAGGAGAATTCACAAATTAAATAATTCAAAATGAAATAAACAAAAATTAACTTGTTTCGAAATAGGTTTGAGATACGTCTCAGGAGTGGAAACTCCTTACTCAGCTATCTCTTACCAATTTCACCTTTTTAGTCAAATAAAAACACACAAAATATTTTTGTAATTTTTGAAAAAATTTCAATTTTTTTGTATTTTTCAAAAAATTTTGGACTAAAACTAAAAATAACACACAAACTAAAAACAAGGTACTAATCAACTAATTTCCTCCCCCAAACCTAAATGAGACATTGTCCCCAATGTCTTAAACAGTAAAAGGAGAGTTAAGAAGGTCGTACTTGGTTAGCTGAAAATCTACAGGAAATTAAAGGTTAAGATCCAGATTAATCCGACGCCTCTTACCACGATCGTCCTCGGACCAATTTATCTTTGAAAGGATAGGGTCAACTCGTTGTTCATATTAGTGATTGAGATTTGCAGAGAGCGAGAGAGCATCTCCATCTTGAAATGACTAAACCTGCAAAAATTAAACACACAAAAAATAAAACACACCAAATCATAATATATACACAAATTGCATGGGTTGCCTCCCAGCTAGCGCTAAGTTTAAAGTCGTCAGCCAGACTTGACTTCTCGAACGTTAAGCTGGATCTGAAAGTGTAACACTTTCTTTTTGTCGCTCAAATGATTCTCCCAAGTAGTGCTTGACACGCTTGTTTTTAACCTTGAAAGTTTTGTTAGCGTCAGGATCATGTATCTCAATGGCTCTATTTGGTAAAACTTTGGTGATCACAAATGGACCTGACCACCGTGATTTTGGCTTCCATGGGAAGAATTTCACCCTTGATTTGTTTAACAGTATCTTATGCCCTGGTTCCAGTTGTATGCGCACTAACTTCTCATCATGACTTTTCTTGCCCTTTCTTTGTACAATTTGGCATCATCAAAAGGCTGATTGTGAAATTCCTCCAATTTGTTGAGCTGGTGAAACTTTTTCTCTTAGTTGCTTGTAGTGCAAGAATTGGCTCTTTCAGTGCAAAAGATGTTTTATCTTTAGGTTCCACATGCAATTGACATGTTTTAAGTTTGTCAGTAGAACTTTGTCTTCCATTGGAGTTCTGAATGGTACTGTGTATCACATCGAGTTTGAAACATTCCTCCTTCTTTTCATCATCTGGGAAATTCATGGCCTTGAAAACATTGAATGTTACTTCTTGGTCCTGTACCCTCATGGTTAATTCTCATTTTTGTACATCAATAATGGTTCGACCTGTAGCAAAGAATGGTCTCCCAAGGATGATTGGCACATCTGCGTCTTCCTCCATATCAAGGACAATAAAATCTGCTGGGAAAATGAATTTGTCAACCTTGACCAGCACATCCTCAACTACGCCTCTTGGAAATACGAGCGTTCTATCAGCAAGTTGCAGTGAGACTGAAGTTGGCATTGTTTCTCCAATCTGTAATTTCCTGAAAATAGAGAAAGGCATCAAGTTAACACTCGCACCTAAATAAATCACACAAAGCCTTACCAAAGTTATGTTCTCCTATGACGCAAAGAACAGTGAAACTGCCAGGATCTTTCAACTTCGGGGGAAGTTTCCTCTGAATGATGGTACTGCATTCTTATGTTAATGCTACTGTCTTGTAATCTCCCAATCTCCGTTTTCGTGAAAGAATATCTTTCATGAATTTGGCATAGGTGGCCATTTGTTCCAACGCTTCTGCAAATGGAATGTTGATATGTAGCTTTTTGTAGATCTCCAGGAACCTAGAAAACTTCTTGTCCAATTTGTTCTTCTGAAGACGTTGAGGAAAAGGTGGAGGTGGAGTGATATGTTCTTTTTCCTTTGCTTCTTTTTCCTCCATCTGTTGCTTTGTTTCTTTTGGAACTTCCTCAGCAGTTGTTTTGGCTCCAACATCTTTGTTGATTTCAGTAACCGCTTTTTAACATGATGGCATGACATTGCTCCTTCCCATGTTCCTTGGATTTGGCTCTGTGTTGCTAGGAATGGTATCTGGCGGTCTGTATCTCTGAGCATTTGCCAGTTGTCCCATTTGATTCTCCAGTGCTTTAATAGAAGCAGATTGACTTTGAATTAATGCTGCTTGGGATTGAAACATAGCATCATATCTTGCTGCTTGAGAGTCGTGTTTTGCTTCTAACTTTTTCAAGTGGGTCAACACTTCTGTTATTCCTGGTTCATTTGCCTGCTCCTGGCTTTTGTTCTGTTGCTGGAATTCAGGTGGTGGATAGTTCTGCTGTTGGCCTGAATTGTTGCTCCATGAAAAATTTGGATGATTCCTCCACCCTGGGTTGTAGGTGTTGGAATATGGATTGTTCCCTTGTCTGTTGAAATTGCTGACATAATTCACCGTTTCTTCAAGTTGGTTCGACTCTGGTGCTCCTCCATATGGTGAACTTATGGATCCAGTGGTAAGAGTCTCCATAAATGCATATTTGATCTAGCTTGGTGTTGACTGCTGTATTGGCTCCACTTTCATAAATTCCTGCAATTCTTTGGATCATGCTCCTTTCTGTTGGCCACAAGGAATTGTTGTTGGCCATTTCTTCGATTAGGTCCCAGGCTTGATCTTCTCCTTTTGCCATTAAAGCTCCTCCAGCAGCAGCATCGATTGTGGTTCTCATTATTCCAGAAAGCCCATTATAGAATATTGGACTTGAAGCCATTTTGGAATCTCATGGTGAGGACATTTCCGGAGTAAATCTTTGTACCTTTCCCAAGCTTCGCATAGGGATTCTGAATCTTGTTGTACAAAGGATGTGATGTCATTCCTCAGCTTTCCGGTTCGTGTCTGGCTGGTGGAAAGTACTTTGCAAGAAATTGGTGGCTAAAGTGTTCCAAGTTGTGATGGAACCTGCTGCTGGTAGTAGTGAATGTAGCCAAGCTTTAGCTCTATCCTTCAAGGAGTATGGAAAAACTCACAGTCTCATTGCTTCTTCCGTTCTCGGTTGTATTGTAAATAAAAGTGTCGCAAACTTCCAGGAAGTTGCTGATGTGGGGAATTAGGATCTTCAGTTGCATTCCCCCCGAACTGAACTGAGTGCTGAATCATCTAAATGCACGTTTTGATGTCACACGCATTTGCTGGTAAGGGAAGAAGTACAATACAGGAAATGAGTCTGTCAACCACCGGAATGGTTCTGTCTCGAATGGGAATTGGTGGTGCAACGTTCAAAGGTTCAGGTTCCATGTTGACTAAAGCTTCTTGGCCTTCTCGCCTTCCCTTCTCAACTGTCTGATGGTTCTTTCAATTTCAAGGTCAAACGGTCGGAGTTCAAAGCTTATGGTTCGTTTCATGAAGTTTCTGAGAACCTGAAACACAAGAAAACAAAAACAATAAGTAAAAAGAAATTAGATACAAGTAACGTATCTAACCCCTAAACTAATAGTAAAAGATAAATAAGTCCCGGCCGGCACGGCGCCAAAAACTTGACCGGCGTAAACACACACATATAACACAAGCGCACGTATCGTTCAAGTAGTATAAAAAATTGATCCCACGAGGACTTAATATCAAAACTATTAATTTTATGAGGTCAAATGATTACTAGTATCTAACAGGTTGATTGATAGATTTGAAATGGTGACGATTCTAAATTTAAAAGCAAGTAAATAAATTTTCGAAAATAGGTTTTAAGAAAATTCAATATTAAAAACTATCTAGGGTTGTGATTTCTTCCAATATCATTTTAAAGATGAAGTGGTTATCTTAAAGTTGGGTAATATATTGATTTATTAACCTGGAACACTAAATTATGTGTAAGCCTCTGTCGATGGTCAGACACAAATACCCAGTTTAACCCAATTGAACCATATGTCTATGTCAACCAAATTATCTGGATTCATTAAGTTTAAGTTCCAATTATGGCTACCCCCGCCCACAGTACAGGTATATTCCTATCTTGTAAGGAAATCTATTAAAGGGTTATCTATCCTCAAGGAAGATCGTGGGCTATTGAGTCTAAGGCTGAAACCTAAAATCCCTATGTCTAGTTCATTTTAGATTTACCAGATCAATTTTATTAATGGCCAGTTAATGAAAAAGCATTAAGATTAAGACTCAATAAATAAACCTTTATAATACCCAAGCTATAATCTAACCCTTATAAAAAGATGATATTAAAAGTCATCACAACCCCAGATAACTAATTTAGTTACAACACATAACTAGGGCTAGTAAAAACTTGAAAATAAAAGACATAAAATAAAAATGCGGTAAAGTAAATACTGAAAAGTAAATTACAATAAAATAAAATGCTAAGGTAAAATGAATTACTTTTACTACTACTAATTTAGATATCTCCCATAATAATATATAAACTTGTGATAACATTATCAACCAGCCATATAGGCGGTATCCTGATTAAGTCAAATTAAGTCCAACCAGCCATTAAGGCGGTAAAAAGATTTGTCCATGAACCTGCCATATAGGCGGTAAGAAAGTTTAATTACCCACCGACCAATCTGGCGGTATCCTTTATTAGTCAGTTTTAAATAGCGAATATATTATTTTTAAGGGAGATTAATCTAAATAGTAACAGTAAAAGAATTACCTTTCACCCTAGCTGGGGAAGTTACCTCCTCATGGTAAATAGTAAAAACTGTAAAAAGTAAAAAGTAAAAATTTAATTACTATTATTACAAAACGTAATTAAAATTAATTACAAAACTAAAAAACTAAAAAACTAAAAATTAAAAGAAAGTAGAGTGAGAAACTCTCTCTTTAGATAGAATATAAGAGAGAGAGTGGTACAATGAATTCTGAAATCTCGAGCTCATTTATAGGCCTCGGTAGGCTTCCAACGTTGCGACGCCAAGGCCTCTGGCATCGCTACGCCAGCTTTTGTCGACGTGGCACGCTCTGGTTCGCCGGTTTGAAGATTCTGGATAAGCTGATAAGGTGACACGTGGCGAGGTGGTTAGGCTTCAATTATTGTGACACGTGGCGGCTTCTAATTGGTCGATGAGATTCTTATCCGCCACGTTTCAGATAAGGATTGGATACTCAATGATTAATGCTGACGTGGCGGTGACGTGGCGATGATGTGGCGGTGACATGGCGACACGTGGGAAAGAGACTGTCGGCACCGTAGGATTGCGACACGTGGCACTTCCTGATTGGCTGATGATGATGTGGCACGACACGTGGCAATGTTGACTTGTTGACTTCCTGACGTGGCTGATGACATAGAGACCGTAGGATACCACGTGGCACACGTGGCGATGATGACTGTCGGCACCGTAGGATGCTGACACGTGGCACGGCGCATGTTAGCAGATCGCCTGTGATGGTGACACGTGGCACGGCGCATTTTATCAAAGTCAAACTTTTCTCATATTCTGATTTGTGGACCTGGCGCACGTTAGCACTATTCGGCGCACGTTAGACGTCGCGACGCGGAAGGTCTTGGCGTCGCGACTCAGGAATTACCAAAATGCCATTTTCATCCAATTTTCACTATTTTGGCCCAAATCACCTCCAGAATGTCTTGAAACTTTATTTATCTACAAAATAACACAAAACACAATCAAAATATTCACAAAACTCAAGAAACTATACAAAATATTTGGTTAAATGAGTGGAAATGGTGATAGATTTACCACTCATCAAGGAGCAGGCTTTTGAAAATGCAGACTCGGTCCTCGGAGAAGGACCAGATCAAAATGATCATCAAGGGTACTAAGCCTTCTATTTACGGCAAGCTGAGGAGGATGACCTATATGATTGGAGATTTTCGACAGTTGAGAGAGACAGTTATGGACATTGAGGAGGAAGAAACGGAGAATATGAAGTTCTATGGCCATAATATGAGGACCATCGGGGCCTTCAGGGACCATGCCCGCTACTGCTGAGATCGCTACCGTCAGAAATAGGTGATTCTCCAACCTTGGCAGATCTTTGTCAAAGGTGTTTGAAAAGCTAAATGGACAGGGCCTTCTAAAACCTTTGGAACCTAAACCACTTCCAGACCATGTGCCACCCAACCTTGACCTAAGCCTATACTGTCACTTCCATCAGAGGAGAGGCCATGAAACTGACAACGGCACCCGCCTTAGGTATGAGATCCAAAACGTCATTGACACCCACAAATTACCCGACCCCGAAAAAGAATAACCCAACATACACAGAAACCCTCTACCCATCTACATGATCAACTCCGGCCTGCCCGAAAGCCTTGTCCTCCAAGCTCTCAAACACACAGCTTTTTTCATGGGGATAAGGGATGACAGTAGTGAAGAACCATAGGCTGAGGAAGAAGACAATGTTGCAGACAATGAAGATGTTTTCCCTGGTTTATTTGATTGCAATCCTGCATTTTTAAGACATTGATTTTGCCTACTGGCTCGAATCTTTTTTCTCAATAGTTAAAGCATGATTATGATGATAAGATTGTTTGCTCTAGGTAGACACCTTAGAAACGATAAGTGTGAGAAGTACTCTCATCCGATATTTTGAGTGGTTGGTCTCAGCTAGACTCGCGAGCATTGGATTACATGACCTTAGCAGTGGAAGCCTGAGTAGTCGACAAGATGACTAGTTGAAGAGATGGAGGATCAGTGAATGACTGTTTGCCTAGATGTCCATCCTGGTTTACTTATGCTACGATATATGATGTGGTTGGAAACAAAGAAAAAGTCTCTGAAAAGAAAAGGAAAAAATAGACCACCTATAACTGATAAGCATGAAGCTACCCATGGGCGAGTATTAGGACCACCATGAGGAGAAATACTACCTTAAAGGGTAGGTGTGTCGAAAAAAAAAGAAAAGAGAAAAAGAAGAAGAAAAGAGAAAAAGAAAAAGAAAAGAAGTTCAAAATGAAAAGAAAAAAAAAGAAAGAGACAAAAGAAAGAAGAAAACGATATCATGTTGAGTACGAAGAAGTAATCACAGAGTATGATCAAGACATCTAGGTTGGTTAGACCTACCGATCCAATTCTCCAAGACAAAATCATCTAGTTGGCTTACTTAAGGATTAAGCTGCGACAGAGCCTTGGCACACACACACTAAGAGTCTAGTTCAGATCACGCACTCAAACGGTCGGATTTGAGTATATTAAGTACTTTGAAGGTTCTTTGGTTTCGACGCGAAGCATCCATTGAGGATGAAAATATGTTAGCTATCAGGACTATCTCGTGAGAGGCAATAAAACATGTTGATATGCGAAATCACATCAGGATCAATCTTAAAAATGGAGCATGGGGCAAGGCCCACATCAGTATCAATCTGGGGGCGAGGCCCGCATCAGTATCAGTTTGGAGGCGAGGCCCACATCGGTATCAGTCTGGGGGCGAGGCCCACATCAGTATCAGTCTGGGGCGAAGCCCGTATCAGTATTAGTCTGGGGGCGAGGCCCACATCGGTATCAGTTTGGGGGCGAGGCCCGCATCAGTATCAGTCTGGGGGCGAGGCCCATATCGACATCAGTTTGGGGGCGAGGCCCACGTCAGTATCAGTTTAGGGGCGAGGCCCACATTAGTATCAGTTTGGGGGCGAGGCCCACATCAGCATCATCATCAGTTTTGGGGACGAGTCCTAGGGTCGAGGCCCAGATCATCAGCGGTTTTGGAACGTCACATCACATAATCTACTTTGGCCGAGTGCAAGCAATGAATAGCAAAAAGCTAAATCAAGACTGGGGGCAACCAATCTACCACCATGCGAATAAGGGATTTATCGAGAACTTGAGTAATGAGACTAAAGGAAACTGAGCAATCACCAAGGGAGAATCGACAGAAATGAACTATGAACAGGCCCAGGGGGCGACCAAAGACTTTTGCATGCAAATGGCACCAAGGAGCACAAGTTGAAAACCTGAAAAGGCCACTCAGGCCAAATAAACAATCCGCTAAGTTGAAAATCCAAAAGGACAGCTTAGGCAAAAGGTAGAAAGGATCTGCAACTCAATGGACAAAGCACAAGCCAGTATCTTTCCGCATCCTCGGGACAGCCAAAGAATGAGGCCGCTTTCAAAAAGGCGTAATCCACATTGACCTAGTGCATATAGCGAAGAGTAGAAAGTTGAGCCAGGTCTGAGGAATACCAGTCTACCATCCCGCAAATAAGGGACACAATGAGACCTTGAGCCATGAAACCAAATAGAACTGAGCAATCACCGGAGTAGAATTGAAAGGAGGAAACTGTAAGCAGCCAAGGGGGCGACCAAAGACTTCTATAGGCAAAGGGCACCAAAAAGCACAAGGAAGGTCCAACCAAGGATAACATCAGGCCAATAAGACAAAGAAAACCCATTGGAATAGGGAATGCATCCATGCATACATGCATACATGTCACATACAGACAATTTTTGTTTTATATTTGCAGGCTTTGAAGAAAAAGAAAAGCGGTGAGGGCGAGCAACTCTAAGAATGGATAACTCTTCGGGAAAGAGGATGAAGAACTCGGGAATTGAGAATAACCTCGGGAATGAGGATGAGCAAGCCAAGAATGGAGAACAACCTCGGAAATGAGGACGAGTAACTCCTCAGGAATGAGGATAAGCAGGGGGTGAAGTGCCTCACCATCCACATTATCAACAGTTTGGGAATGAATCCCAGAGGTCGAAGCACCTCATCATCATAGAAAAACTCCCAGTGAATCAAAAAGTCACACAGGTGGACCAAAACACCATCACCCATCATGGTTCGGGAATAAAGCCCAGGGGTCGAAGCACCTCGCCATCAACTCAGCATATTTCAGGAATAAAGCCTTGAGATCGAAGCATCTCACACCCAACGTGGTTCGAGAATAAAGCCCAGGGGTCAAAGCACTTCGCCATCAACTCAGCACAACTCGGGAATAAAGTCCAGAGATCAAAGCATCTCACACCCAACATGGTTCGAGAATAAAGCCCAAGGGTCGAAGCACCTCGCCATCAACTCAGCACAATTCGGGAATAAAGCCCAGAGATCGAAGCATCTCACACCCATCATGGTTCGGGAATAAAGCCCATGGGTCGAAGCACCTCGCCATCAATTCAGCATAATTCAGGAATAAAGCCAGAGATCGAAGCATCTCACACCCAGCATGTTTCGGGAATAAAGCCCAGGGGTCAAAGCACCTCACCATCAACTCAGCACAGTTCGGGAATAAAGCCCAGAGATCGAAGCATCTCACACCCAGCATGGTTCGGGAATGAAGCCCAATGGTCGAAGCACATCGCCATCAACTCAGTACAGTTTGGGAATAAAGCCCAGAGATCGAAACATCTCACACCCAGCATGGTTCGGGAATGAAGCCCAATGGTCGAAGCACCTCGCCATTAAGTCAACTCAGTTCGGGAATGAAGCCCAGAGATCGAGGCATCTTACACCCAGTATGGTTCGAGAATGAAGCCCGGGTCGAAGAACCTCGCCATCAACTCAACTTGGTTTGGGAAGAAATGCTAGATCGAAACATCTCGCAAAAGTAGCGAAACAACAGGTAAGTCCGGAAACGGTCGACGAACCAAGTAAGTAAAAAAAATGCATGCATGACTTTGATAGGGTTGTCACTATCACACACTGCACAAGCCCCATCAAAGTGGGCGCAACTGTAAACACTAAATTTTTGCATAAGCCGATGATGAGCCTCGTGTGGAGGTGTTAGGGATATGCCCTATACCTAACTTGTGGATGGGCTATATGTACATGTATTTGTAATATTTTCATTAATTAATAAAATGGCAATCCTTATTATATGTGTCTTACATAAATTATATTAATTATCAAACACTATAATAAATCCCTTGGAGTAATAAGATGATGGCTTCCACGCCTTATGAGAATCATTACTCTCAAACGTTCCTAGTCATAGTTTTGTGAATAATCTGGGCGTTCACAAAGCGGAGAGACTACCATGATGATATGATCCGCCCTTAAGTGGGGTAGCCGATCTCATAGGCTACTAGTGGAGATCCGTCCGCTTGGTGTATCACATGGATGCATGAGTTTCTCGTGTCCATCGAACTGACCGCCGAAAGTTTTCACATGGAGTTTTTATCCCATGTGTCTGTGAGAACTTTCATGTATCGATTGTATGACTAGTCCTTAGACTTGAGGTCTTTATAATCCTATGTGTGAATCAAATAACTTTGACATTCTCCTTCCCCGGTTCAAAAGAACCGGTCATAAGGGTATAATTGGGTCATTTGTTGAAACACATGAAGTTTGTAAAGATACAACAGAGAATCGCCACTCTATCGGATAATATTTTCTTATAAGAGTAATATTCCAGTTCACTGGTTGACATGTGTGATCAGTACTTGAGATTGTGGCCGCAGCGGAAGAATCATGTGAGATTCTTGGGTTAGCACGATTCATGACACTATCAATAGCATACTTTTGACTATATAGGTAGACATTTTCCATACCCTAGGTCAAACGGTGGGGATACAGTAAAGCGAGGGACCGTATCATATGTAAATCGCATACAGAATGGCATATTCACTACAAGAAAATAAATATGATTTCGCCACTAAAACTAAATTAGTCGGTGGGAAATTTTCATTTTCCCACGCAAAATTCTTTTTCTTCGTTTGTTTTACACTCAAAAAAATTAACCCATCTTTTTCTGAAAAAACCCTCCACACTCACGATCAAAATCTTCATCTTCATCTCATAGGCGCCGCAAGTCTCAGTTCTTCAACTCTCAACTTACAACAAATTAATAGCAAATACGATCGATCAGCTCTTCTATTTTTGTTGTGCTTTGCTTTTTCCATTATTCATCTCTCAACTCTGCAGCTCTCAGCTCTCAGCTCTCATCAGCTTTTTCATCTTTCAGGTATGCTTTTGTTTCTATTGCCTCAATTTGGGTTTTCTGGGTTTCGATTCAAAAATGTCATTTTTCCCTTATCTCTATTTTTAGGGTTTTTCCCCTATCGCTGCAGAAGATTATGCAAGAATTTGAGACGCAGAATGAGAAGATGGAAATGACGACTGAGGTCATGGGCGATGCAATTGATGATGCTTTGGAAGGTGATGAGGAAGAGGAGAAATTGAAGAACTCGTGAACCAAGAACTCGTGAACCAAGTTCTTGACGAGATTGGAATTGACATCAATCAAGAGGTATTACTTTACATATTGATGATTTTAGACATGCTAGGCTTTCTTTTAAATTAAAATGGAAATGACCTAATACAAGAAAAGGCCTCAAATTAAGAATAAATTTGTATTGGATACTTCTTTAAAAGAGGTTAGTGAAGGAGTATGTGATGTGAATTACTTGGCTGGGGTGGTGATTGCAGAGATGTTTTGGTTGAAATTTTGCTTGACTTTGAGAGTTGGGGTTGCAGGAAAAGAGTTGGATAAAGAATTGACAAGTTGGGTGGTTAGCTGCATAACCAAATTTCAGAATGTGTACTTCTTTGGTGAGTGCTCTTTACTCGTTCTCTTTCTGAAAAAAATGAAAAGAAATTTGGAGTGTGTTTTCTGATGGTAGTTTTTATCCTGATAATTTGGATTTCTCTGTTGTTTGAAGTTGTTGTTCAATCAAGGTTGTGCATATAACTTTTCAGTTTGCTACATATTTTTATTGTCTTGTTTTGCTTGGAAAATGGAAAGTTTGAATGTGCTTTCATCTACGGTGCGAAACTGTTGTCATCAACTTCTCTAGTCCGTTCTTCAATACTTCTGTTCTCAATGCTGAAAAGATGCACTTGTTATTGGACACTTGTTATTCTTTTGATAGTATATAATTATATGTTAATAAAGTCTATAAAGGTTTACTTTAGGAATGTGATAAAAAAACATGAGTGTAGTATTGTATTTGTATGGTATGTTTTCTCAACTATAAAATTGAGTTTAGAATATTTTGTAGTCTGATTAGTCTCTTTCTTATTCTTTTTGCTGACCAGAGGCCCTTGTGAAGATGCAGTTGGAGCCAAGTTTTCCTTTGACTTCCTTATTGGTTAGTATGTTTTTCTTACATTTATGTATCTTCTCCAGTTGTTTTATACTTAAAAATCCCCTCACTTGGTAATGCTTATGCGCTAATGTGTGATCTGTGTGTTACTTGAATGTAATCTTATCTTTCACTTACCGATCTGCAAATTCAAGGCCTTTGCTCTGTTTTAGTGCAGATACACTTCCTATTAGAGCAGATTCATGATTTATGTTATGTATATGTTTTGCACAAAGTGGTTGCATTTTTTCCTTTTTTGGAGACAATTAGAATTTGTGTTTATTTATGTCTTTGTTTTTGGTTTTGGCAGCGTTATCATGTTCTTTGTCAGATATGTCTGGAAAATGATTTGGAAGATCCAAAACCAAAAAGAAGCTGGCCCAGACATATTGATTATTATTGCTATCTATTTAGATTTTGACACTAATACATGTTGTATACGTAAATCCTAGACAGGAAGTATGTGACTCATATCAAGAAGGATTTAACTATTATACCTCGCATGGGTGCTCTAAGAAAGGTTATTTTTCTTGCTTTGCAAAATTATTTGAATATTGGATTGATTATTGTGCATAAGCAATTATAATTTTCCAATAAGCTCCCTTCCTTTTCTCTTCTTCCATTTTTGGTTTGGAACATAATTACATGTTGATTTTGTTTATCATTTTGTTGATAATATGCAGATGAATTTGGAATATTTTGTTATAGACTGCCAGGTATTTGACACTACTTCAGTTGGTTGAGTTTGTACACACAACATAGAGTATCTCAAGTGATAGATTTTGCTTCTGAACTGTTGTGTTTTATCTCCTTGATTATTTTTTCCTCATCTTATAAGAAATATTCATCTGTTACTTGCAAAGATTAAATCACTGCATGGCCAAAGTTAGAATCATCAGCTTCCTTTGCGTTGTCCGCTAGTGATTCTATATGATATTATGCATTCTTTTGAAACCTGTATGTCTTCTAAATTCATATTATACCTCCTAGAAAGCTCTTTTTCTTTAGTCTACCTCCATTTTCATTATTTATCATGAAATTGATTACTCGTTTGACAGTTGTTTCTTTTTTTTTCTAATGCAGTAATAAAACTTCCTGTCATCTCTTCTGTTTTAAATATTTTGTTTAGTTCTTTTGCTGGGGTTAGTTCTTTCTTTGTCCCTATTTCACTTCTGTAGCTTTTGGGTGCTTTTCATGTCCTTTTAGATGCAGCTTTTTGGTTTTAATTGATGGATTTTTTTTTGAGTGTGTAAATCTTTTGGTAGAAAATGAATTAAGTAAAATTGCTTTCTGCATATATGGTTGGCGCACTGCAGCCATCGTCCATGAGCTAGAAGTATGTCTCTTGTATTCTATTTTTCTTAAGTAATTTCATTTCTTCTGTGGTTAAAAACTGGAATTCTAGTGCACAAATCCTCTATAAATGTGGGAAATTAGAAACGATGCTTGTGTATTGGGTATATAGAATCAACTCATGCAATTTATGGCTAGTTCTAATTAATAATAATATATGATAAAGTGAGGAAATATATATTTCCACTCTTATCATTTTCTTCACTCATTTTTCATTCCCTTCAATCAAATTATATTTTATCTCATATGTTGTTATTTATTAGTATAAACTTTGGTTCAATAGTCATTTGATTTTAAAGTGTTGATATTGCAGCTTGTGCGGAGCAACGGTCGTCGGTTCATGCCATCACAAACTGTTGAACAGACTCATCAATTTTAAAGTTTGGATATAAAATGTAAATGTAGAACTAAGACGTAATCAACAATAATTTTTGATTTTTGAATTGTAATTTGTTGATCATTTGTATGTTTTGATATTATAACAATATATATATTTTTTACTTATAAATTCAAATATTCTATTTGCGTATATTAATGTATATGATCATTAAATTAATATATCAAAATTTATGTATTGTAAAACTTTACAATATAAAATATCATATGGTATATTAAAAATTTAAGATTTATTTTATTTTATTACATTTTTTTAAAAACAGTACTTTTAGTGGGGAAAGAAATTTCGTCACTAAAGGTATTAATTTTCGCCTCTAAAAATAACCTTTAGTGGCGAAAAAAGACACTTTTAGTGGCGAAAAAATTTCGCCACTAATACCTTTAGTCATTGAAATCGAACGACCATCTGATCGGAGGAGGAAATTTATGTTCGATTAAATTATCACGATTCATTTCATGTCCAACTTGAGGGGAACCCAAAAGGTCACACACAACAAAGTCGAAATCAATGGTTAACAGTGTACAGTACAAATTTACAAGCATATATGATTGCTGTAGGAATTGTTCATAAATGGTTCAATGAGTTTAATTATTGAACAGATCATTTATGAGGTTCCATAGTGGCTTAGGGATTGGTGAATGGCGATAGGGGCACTTTGGGAATTGGAATAAATAAATAAACATGAATAGTAATGTGAATAGTAAAAAAAAATTATTTGTTATTTGTTTTGAATTCCAATTCAGCCCAAACTCTTATTAGGGTTTTATAATCTCATTAAACCACTAAATTAAGATCTAATGGCTAAAATTAAATTAGCTTTTATCCCACATCGGATTCTTAATTAATTTTGTTGTTTTTTGAGCACCTATATAAACCCAAAGAATTATTCATAAATATTTGCACCAAACCTTTCATATCTTAGGTTTATATAAGTGAGCAACTCTAAAGTTTAAGAGTAAGCCACTGATTTTGAGGATCCTTAAGTCTAATTGACTAGAGGAACCTCAAGTTAAAAGTTTTGAGGTATTTTCCTAGGCTAGCACCAAGGGCAAAATACCCGTGCACTCAAGGCGTAGTCTTGCCGTTGAGTTTTGGCTTTGGTGTGTGCACCTTTGGAGGCCACACACTTGGGTGGCTCTTTGGAACGTGGAAGAGCTTGCTGAGTTCGAGAAAAGCTTGTAGATTGGAGGGAGGACCGGAGGAGTCTTCTGTTCAAGTAAGTTTTTTTCTTCCTTTATTTTAATTAGAGTTCTTATGATAGTTAGCATGTTTAGGTTTATGTTCTTTGCATGTTTTATGAGTTTTTTATGCTTAGAATATATAGTAACATGCCTAGGCTTGTAGAATAATCAAAACAAATGGGTCTTGGGTAAAGGGATAGCGGCATCATAATTTAATTTTTTAATTTCCGCTGCGCACTCGCGGCCGCTTCCCAACAGTGGTATCAGAGTGTCGTTTTTGTTTTGATTAGTTCTATTTCATTTGAACTCGAAATTGGGTGTGTAAAAGCTCGTTGGAAAGCTAACACCCTGAACTTAATTTTAGGCACAAGTTTTGCATGATTTGGTTAAGATTTGAATTGTGAAATTGCATTTAAAGTTCACGCATCTGTAAAAAAACATGAATAGTAAATTTAGAATTGGCATATTAAAACTCATCGGAAGGAAAGAAATCCTCCAAAATTAGCACCTCATCGGATTCAGACTCACTAGCCAGCCTCGGATTCGCTCAGTCAGTTTCTGTTTCAAACCTTGGCCACATACACGCCCTTGCACCCTTCAACTTCGGCCCATCCACACGGTCCAAAGCTCATGCAACCCACCATACACACGCCCAAGGCCCATAAACCCATACACACACTCAAATATTCTGAAATAGATAAAATCTCATGCAATTCACATGTGCAAATTCCCTCATCAACACTTTCCAATTTAACAATATGTGAAATCCCATCATTTGCAATTAACAAGATTTGAGATATCCTCATCACCAAATTTAGAGGATTTTATTCCCAAAATAATTTGAGAATATATTCTCCAAATAAATGTGATTTATTTCCCTATTTGGAGATCTTTTCAAAACATTATAAAATGGACATTTTTTCATCATCAAATGGAGCCTTCTCTTCTCTTCTTGGACGGCAAAACAGAACAAAAGAAAAAACCCTAGAAACATCCAAAGAGACCACCACCGAAACTTCAAAAAAACCCTAAGCTCATAGTTTCTTCCATCACCGAAACCCTAGGGGCTCTTCTTTCTTCTTCTTTGGCCGGAATTTAAAGGAGAAACCTTAGGTAACAACTACCAAAAAATCATGAAACAAAGCCAGGAAACAACCACCAAACAACTGACACAATCAACCAAAAAAACAAAGAAAGATCGAAAACAGCCAGGAAACAACCCCCAAACAACCGAGAAAAACAACCAGAAAAACAGCAAAGAAAGACAGCAAAAATAGCAGCCCAAAAAATCACCAAAATAGCAGTCAAAACAACCAAAAATAGTAGCCAAATCAACCAAAAAATAGCAACCAGAAAATAGAAAAACAGTGAGTGAAACAGTGAACCAGAAACAGCAAATAGCGAACCAGCATCAATCCTTCTAGCGACGGCCTAACGCACTTCCGAGAAACCAACTTAAAGGTAAGACCTTAGGGCATTCTTTTATAGTTCTGGACGCTGCATGCCTGGCTGGACGTGAAATACGTTTAGCCGGGTATGCAAAGTCCTACATCAAAGATGACCAAATCTTTGGTCACATTTTATTCTTTCTTCGACATTTTGTTATTTATTTATTTATTCACTTTCATCGTTATTTTATTATTTCATATTTATTTTGTTATTTATCTTTATTTTATTATTTCGCCTTTATTTTTTTCGTTCATATTGGTGATTATCCGCATATGCATGGTTATATTTTTTTTATGTCCGCTTACATTGGATGGATGATTATGTGTTATTATCCCTTGTGGTATATCAGATGGAAACCCATACATAAATTCCGTAGCCGAATACAAATGGACGGTAGTGCGGTTTGTACTTGGGATACAACTCCACGTGCCACTCAGGAAATACTTATATATGCGTGATTAACCTCTTTTTTATTTGCTATTTATTTATTGACGTTTTTCCTACCCTTTTTTATTATAATTTTTGTTATCGCATCTCGTATTTCTTTATCTAATATGATTTTATTATTTCTATTAATGTTTATCAGTGTGCAAATCTGTGTTTATTTGAATTGCCTTGTATGAACTGCATTAAGACTTGGCTATACCATTGTGTGAACCCGTCCATTATACTGGCATAAGTAAGGGACCATTCCAAACCCAACGGTTTGAGGTCTTCCCTTGCGAGGGGTGAGTGCGGCCTTAAATCTTTTCCCAGTTCATATTGGGTGGTGACTCCTTTATTCTCTTGTTTAGTCCCCCGCGGGCTACTCCGTACTCTCTACAGGCTGCAAGCCCAATAGTTTCGTGGTCGCCGAACATCATAGGCATAGCGGTAAACCCCGTTTCGCTCCTACAGTGAGCTTAATTTCTTTCTTGGGTTACAAGTTAAACAACTTAAAATTGAGACTTTTATCTCCTAGTACAAGTATGTTGGGAATCTCGTTAAGAGATTTGGATTAGAGAGTAAAATGCAGACTACAACTCCCATGAGTACTAGCTTAAAGCTTACTAGTGACCTAAAAAGAACTACTGTGGATCATACATTGTACAGGAGTATGATTGGAAGCTTGTTGTATTTAACAGCAAGCAGACCTGATATTGCCTTCAGTGTAGGTGTTTGTACCTACTTTCTGGCAAATCCCAATAATTCTCATCTGAGTGTTGTCAAATGTATCATTCAATACGTTCATTGCACTATAGAGCATGGATTGTTGTACTCTAAGAACTCTAATGCCGTTCTTGTTGGACATTTTGATGTTGATTGGGCAGGTCGCATAGAAGATATAAGGATTATTTATGGCGGCTATTGCACTCAACTACTTTTGATGAAGCAAATGTTAAGTGATTATGGAATTAACCAAGAAACTATAACTGTGCTTTGTGATAACTCTAGTGCTATCAACATTTCAAAAAATTTAGTTCAACATTCTCGGACTAAATATATTAACATTCATCACCACTTTATTCGAGAATTAGTTGAGACCAATATGGTTTTATTTGAGTATCTTTCTACCGAGCATTAATTCTCTGACCTTTATACCAAGCCTCTTGACAATTTTTGTTTTGAGTATCTTCAGTTAGCAACTCACATTATTTCAATGATTTTATGCATGTGTGTCCTTCATTCATTTTTTCTTTTTCCTTCTGTCAAATATTTTTACATTTTATAAGTTCGTTTTGTATGTAAGGGACCATTCCAAACCCAACTGATGTCGATTCTAGGAAATCAATGTCTGTTTTGCAGTATGGCTCCATAAATTCTTAGGAGATTTGTAAGTTGTTTCCAGATATGGATAAACCACTCACACTTTATTGCGATAATAGTGGTGTGGTGGCAAATTCAAAAGAACCGAGAAACCATAAGAAGGGAAATCATATAGTGAGGAAATATCATCTCATCAGGGAGATAATGCAGAGATGAGACGTTTATGTCACAAAAATTGCATCCGAAAAGAACCTGGCTAATCCGTTTACAAAATCATTGTCGGCTAAAGTGTTTGAAGGTCACCTAGATGGTATAGGATTACGTGACATGTCTCATTTACTCTAGTGCAAGTGGGAGATTGTTGGGATATATGCCCTAGAGCTTAATGTAATGTAAACGATTTTATATGTTATGAAATAAAATGATGCATTATACATTTATGAAAGTGTTTGCTTAAATTTCGCATATTGTAAATTTTCTTGATTACCCTAGATTACACATGTACCTTCAGATTTAGTGTATGAGTGTCATAAACAAGAGGATTTAAGTCTGAAGTTGGTAATCTAAAATAGTCCATATAGAGCAAACAAAGTGGGTACTTTGTTTGTGGTTTATCTATAGCTGCGGTCCATTCTATAATTGTATGGCGACCTTGATCCAGGATCGTCCATGTGGAGACATGAGAATTGAGGCACTTTGTATGATGTGATCATATAGGACTGGACCTATATAGAAATGACTTTCTTATAATATCCGTAAAATAAAGAAATTCATTTCGATCTACTAGATAGTCATATATGGATTGATCTTATTCATGAGTGTACTACGAACTCCTATATGGTAGGCTATGTCATTTGATTTACAAAGGTAAGGTTGTTGTAGCAGTCTCGACCAATAGCTACGTACTTCGGGGGCATGGTCTGATGTGTAGTTGGGGATGTTTTACATAGACATGGAGTTCACTCCTTCTTACGAGAAGTAGAAGAGTATCTTCCTTAAGGGTTGATTCGGTATATGAACGGTTAGAGCACTCAAGTCTTTCTATTACAAATAGAAAGATTAAAATTCATAATGGTTATGAATAAATCGTTCATTAGAGAATCAATGACACTTAAGGTAAAATAATTAAAGGGGTATAACGAACATTATGACCCGACTCTAATTACGAGATACTCATGAAGGGTTAATCTATATGTAGTGACTATATCGATGGAAACCGACGTGGTTCGGCTTAAAATACTATATGCGGCAATGAGAGTGCAGCTTTGGATTTTTAGTGGAATAACCCGGAGTTAATAATTCAAAATATTTAATTAAGAGCTTAATTAATATTTTGAGATTATTGGAGCTCGGAACCGTAGGTTCATTTAGACCTTGTGCTATCTCGATACACTGTAGCAGATTTAGTATAATCAGATTCGTCCAATTATATTAATAATATCATTTTGTCACACTTGAAACTTTATATTAAAAGTTAATATATGGTTTTAATAATTATATGATAATTATTAAATGCATAAAATTAAATTATATTTGATATATTTTAAATAAGGTCAAATTTGGAATTTCAAGTTATAGGTTTTGGAAACACTTGATTACTTTTGGAAGTTATGATTTTCAAAAGGTTAATTGTATATTTAATTTTGTAACATATTTTGTCATGAAGATGACATTTAATATTAAATTTATTTGTTGCAAAATTTTGGATAGTCCTTTATGCTTGGCCGAATTTGTCATAGGAAAAAAGGGAAATGATTTGTTAATTTTTGGAAATTAATTATCCTATGTATAAAAAGAAAATTGGATTTTCTTTTGGTATCTCTCTCATTCTCTAACCCTAGCCTCCATCTTCTTCTTCTCCAAATTTTCTTTAAGTGTTGAGAAAATAAAATTAAGAACAAAAAGAAATTAAAATAAAAACCTTGTGTGACATTAATCTCTAAACCGTTTAGGGATTAATTTTGTGAGTCTAGCCCACACTAGTTTCCGTTAGTAATGAGATATAGCTCGGAAGACTTTATGGTGTTGAACCAAAACTCATTCTTCTCCATTCTTTCTTGACCTACTGCAGTGAGCTTACTTTTAGCCTACTACCGCCCCTTATTTGGTAAAACGGAACTCGATTTGGTTTCTTTTTAATCCAGAATTTTGCAGGAACATATAGTGGCGTTTTGGGGCCGTGTTGGGCCTATTTTCAAGTGAAAAATTAGAACTGAAACATAGCCACTATCCATGCATTTCAGAGGTTGTTTTGGTAGTGCGCAGGGCGCGAATTGGGTCCAAAACAGTCCAGTTTTTGTGCGGCTATTTCGGAATGTTCGGGGACTGTTCCAGGGCTGTTTCGAGGCTGGAATTTTTTCTAAAACAAAAGTAAAATTTCAGTGGTGGTACTGGTTGCATTCGGGCACTCAAAGAGAAGGGCAGAAAAAATTTTCAAGTTCGATCAGTGTGCCTAACATGCTTCCGCTGCGCAAGGAAACCGTTTCCTACATGAACGTGACCTGAGAATTTAAACTCTTGCTCTTCTTGTTTCGCATTCCAATGCCCTCTCTCTCTAAAAACCCTCACCTCTTCAACTCACCAATTTCGGTCTCCTTGAGATTTTTTTTCTCTAATGTGTGATTTTACTCTCCTTTTATTGATTTCATTTTCAAATCACTGTATTAATCTCTTCGTTTTACTCTTGATATGGATTTTCATTTACATGATTAAGCTACCTACGTATCATCCTGAGGTTTAGAAAGGAATCAAAGCCCACATAGTTTTGATATATATTTTTTAATTAGTGACCCCATTTGTTTTACACGATTAAAATTTAAAAATTTACAAGTTACATTTTATTATTCTTCATCTTCTTCTTCAAGGGAAGGCGGCCTAAGTGTTTCATGGAAATAAATTTAGTTAATTCTTCTTTAAAACATGCATCAATGTATTTGAATAATTGAGTACTAGAAGATGAAGATTCATATCCAGGACCAGAAGTGTACCTCCTTATTTGTTGTTGGGTTTTGTTGATCCCGTACTCAGTGAATATATCATACCTTCGGGTCTTGACTTTACAAGCGCGTACGGCGGCAGTGGAGATGTTATTTTCTTGAGTAAGGAATTGTTAATATTCTTTATTAATGGATTGAACATCGATAATTTGTGATGACCTTACCATTTAAATTTTTCAAAATAATATAGATAATCTGAGAGATTGATATTGAAATGGAGAATGAGAATTTAGAATTGAGAGATTTGATAAAATTTAGAAATTTGTTTGAGGGGGTATTTATAGAATTTGTTTAATAAATTATAGTTACTATAAGAGTAATTTTAGATTTTATTATATATATTTTTATTTAATTAAAAAAATGCACCCATATGGGGCTGTTGCGTGCACACACTGCCCATTTTACCATTTGGAAATAGTAAAATGGGTGTGTGGTTAGTAGATCTGGCTACCGATTCGGTTCGATTTCGAACAGGAACTAAACCGGACGATTTCTGGCTCCAAACTTGTGGAACCAGAACCGGACCGGTTGGTTCCAGTTTCGGTTCTTTTTTTAATTAATTTAAAAAATTTAAAATTCATTTTAAAAAAAAAAAGAAATGGGATATTATTAATATTACCAAATACAAATAATGAAAATATTATTTCATTAAATTAAAAATGTAAATTAAAAATAAAAGAATTTGAACTTAAATTTATAAAATCTTAAGCTACTTACGTATCCTCATATACTTTCATTTTCAGTCTTGAATAAAAATATATATTAAAAATATATTTAAAAAATAAAATAAAATATTGAGGGTAATTTATTCATTTTAAATATATATATTAAAAAAATAAAATAAAATATTTGGCTGGGAGCCAAACAACTATCTCCCAAAAACCAACTAACGGCTACTAGCCGTATGTAAGGTTATAATTCCAACCAGAATCGTAACGACTCCGGTTTGAACCGTGGAACCTTATAGTTCAAGGGAATCCTAAGGTTTCGGTCCGGCAAGGTTCCAATGGTTCCGGTTGGACCCGTTTATTTTTTTCCAGTTATATCTATTGACAAGGTTAACATATGTTTTTCGGATATATCTGTTGGAAATTTAGCATACGATATGCACGAGGAAAATTAAGAATTTTCAATTTAAACTTAAATTTCCAATATAATATTTTTATTAATTTCCATGCTTTATGATACTATTTATATTTGAAACCATAAATAAAAAAACTTACCTTAAGCCTTTACTGCCAATAGAGTTTGAAACAATTCCCGACTCGCTCCTTGTATAATCTTTAGAGCCACTCAAATGTTTAACCTCCAATGGTATTCACACAAAGTAGAAAGTTAAGGATTTTGGGTTTCTCCAACCCAAAATTATGTAGGTGTATTTTCTTTAGCGCTAACTTAAGAAAAAAAAAGACTTGTTTTAGGGTTTTTGGAATTTTTGAAAATATATAAAATTTTATTTTAAAAGAAAGTTCTTTTATTAGAGAAATCAAATTTCGCTTTATCTCACCAATTGTTATTTTCACGTGAATGGCTCAATAAGGGTATTATAGATTTTAATATTGAGTTGTTTTGATCCCAATCAAATTATGATTATTTAGATAGCGATAAGATTTAATCCTATTAAAATAGGAATTTTAATCCACCCTAAATAAAACTACTACTTTCATTTTATTTTATTTAATTAATTAATTAAATTTATCAATCCTAATTAAATTCGGATACTATAAGTCTAAAATTATAATTTAATATAAATATTTTGCTTAAATATATTTCAGCCTTACACTTTTAGAAATTATTAATAGACCCCTGCACTTTTGGAAATTATAAAACAGCCTATAATTTCTAGATTTGCAATTTGGCCCAAAATTTTGAAAAATTCCATTTTTATCTATAATTTTTGAAATTATGAATTTTCCCCAAAGTTTAAGAACTTAATATTTAAGTCTTAAAACTTAATTCTACATAATTTATCGTTAATTCCTCAATACTTTAAAGTATGTGACCAATTAGGTTATTTATTATGTTGACAATGGATATAGTTATAGACTTCATAAGTCTAGATAATTTAATCTAATTAATTTATTCACAATTAACTCTTTAATTACGAAACTAATTTCCATAAATCAAGAGTGGTATCTAACAATACATCATGACCCCCAATTAAGAAATAATACTTTAGTAAAACCTATTATGTATATAGTTACCGCATGATTCAATCATTTCGCCTCATACATATCCCGTTAATGATTCTAGAGCATGAAAAATGTCTACTCTTTTAAATCATGGCTATTAGAAACTTTGACTTAGGTTGATAATATATGTAGAGAGAGAGTTTCTTAAACTCCTTTCAGAACTCGTCATGCCCATGTACTTATATTATCACTTATGTTAAATTACGCCTATTGGGATATCGACTTTATATTATACATAGCGCCAAACCCTTTATTGATCTCTCACTACCTTCATATGCTTTTCATATTGCCCAATCATAACCCGATACACAATCTTGTTGTAGACTACAGAGGTATGATGTCAAAGCACATATGATCCACATAAAAGGTATCATAGAGACCTCAAGTCTAAAGATCATTCATACTACGTAACAAAGAGAAATCTCATAGACATATGGATAACACTTCATATGAGTTCTCAAGCGGGTCAGTTCGATGTACTTGTTCTCCAACAAGAATCCATATGTTAGACTAAATGAACATTTTCACTAGTAACATATACCATTCTAAACTGGATTTATCAATGTCCTAGTATCGATAATCATACTATTGGGAATATTTAGTAATGACAGGATATCATAAATTAAACTTAATTTAATTCCTTTAATAGTCATTCTAAGGACTTTATTTTAAAAGTAATCAAAATCATTTATAGACAATACTTATAAAAAAAAAACTATCAATTTTACCAATCATTAATCAATATAATACTATAAAATTACATATTTGTCTTTATTGGATATGGGACATATAACCAATAATATCCCAATGTCACTATAGCTAATTTCTATTATGTTTTACACTAAATAATACAGCGTGCCTATCATGTTTATGTTGGTTTAGTGCTTTAGTAAGAGAATCTTCTAAGTTCTCTTCAGTAGGAATCTTCTCTATCTTTACATCACCTCTTTAGATTATCTATTTAATCAAGTGATATCGTCTAAGAACGTGTTTGGATTTCTGAAAAGACCTTGGTTCTTTAGCCTGTGATATGGCTCCAATGTTGTCACAATACATCATAATTGCATTGTTACTGTCAGGAACAACACTTAAGTCTGTGATGAACTTCTTTATCCAAACTTCTTCTTTAGCTGCTTCTGAAGCAGCTATGTACTTGGTTTCTGTTGTTAAGTCTGTTGTAGTAGTTTTTTTAGATTTCTTCCAGCTTACTACTCCTCCAAACATTGTAAACAAGTATCCAGATTATGATTCGGTATCATCTTTATCAGACTCAAAGCTAGCATCACAATAGTCGAATAATTTGAGCTAAAAACATCCTTCATAATTCTAGAACATATCATTAGTCCTTCTTAAATATTTAAGGATTGTCTTGACTGCTATCCAATGACCATCGCCGGGATTAGCCTGATATTCTCGTAAGACTTAGAGCATAAGACACATTAGGTCTCATACATAACATAACGTACATGATTAATCCTATAGCTAAAGCATATGAGATTTGTTTCATACACTAGACCTCTTCAGAAGATTTAGGGCACATATTCTTAGAGAGATAGATTCCATACTCATAGGCAAGTAGCCTCGTTTGGAATATTTCATCTTAAACCTTTTAAGAAATTGGTTTATGTACGTGGATTGTGAGAGGCCAAACTACCTTTTAGATCTATCTATATAGATCTTAATTCTCATAATATAGGTTGTTTCTCCCAAATCATTCATGAAGAATTTCTTAAATAACCATAGTTTGACTATTTGGAGCATTGGAATATAATTTCCTATTATTAATATGCCATCCACATAT
Organism: Zanthoxylum bungeanum; assembly: GCA_019454045.1. Lineage (NCBI taxonomy): Eukaryota > Viridiplantae > Streptophyta > Magnoliopsida > Sapindales > Rutaceae > Zanthoxylum > Zanthoxylum bungeanum. Next base: position 203,050 of record SKCR01042563.1, read on the forward strand.
TTTTTTGATAAAATCAAAATCTTCGATTGTCTCATCAAAACGAAGATTGCAACTCCTAAATGCTTGCTTTAATCCATAAATGGATCGTTGTAGCTTGCATACCTTGTTTATGTTTCCTTTAGAAATGAAACCTTCAGGCTATTTCATATACCCATCATCTACAATGTTTTCATTCAGGAATGCAGTTTTGACATATATTTGCTAAATCTCATAATCATGGTATGCTGCTATTGCAAGTAGAATCCTAATGGACTTTAACATAGCAACTGGTGAAAAGGCTTCATCATAATCAATTCATTGAATTTATTTATAACCTTTTGCCACCAACCTAGCCTTGTAGGTTTGAACTTTTCCATATACATTGTCTTTCATTTAAAGGCCCATTTACACCCAATGAGAGTGATCTCTTCTAGTGCATCCATCAAGTTCTTGGTTGGTATGCATCAAATCTATTTCAGATTTCATGGCTTCAAGCCATTTAAAAGAGTCAATGTCATAAATTGCCTCTGTATACTTAGTAGGAACATCATTCTCAACGAAAAACACATCATGTTTACCTTCCACGAGAGATCTATATCTTCCTGACTTATGATGTATTCTACTAGACTTTCAGAGTTCTTGAACTTGTGGTTGTTCCACTGCCAATCTTTTGCGATTTGAAGGTAATTCAATGCCATTAGATGGTTCTAGAACTTCATCAAGTTCTAGTTTACTCCCACTATATTTTTTAGAAGAAACTCTTTATCTAGAAAAATAGTGTTCCGTGAAACAAACATCTTTTGTTCACTAGGATCATAGAAGTAGTATCCCCTTGTTTCTTTTATATACCTCATAACTTTATATTTAATTGACATTGCCTCTAACTTATCAGCAGACGATTGCTTCACATAAGCTTCACAACCCCAAATTTTTATAAAGTTTAGATTGTGTTGTTTGCCATGTCATATCTAATATGGTGTCTTGCTAACAGATTTAGATGGAATAATATTTAGAAGGTAAGCGTCAATTTCTAATGCTAGTCCCCAGAATGATATTGGAAGATGTGTGCTAAACATCATTGATCATACCATGTCTAACAAGGTCTTATTTTTCCTTTAAGAGACACCATTGTGTTGCGGTGTCCCTAGAGAAGTCTATTGTGAAATCATGCCATGTTCCTTAATATAGTCTTGAAACTCATAACTCAAGTATTCTCCATCTCAATCAGATCAGAGTGTCTTAATATTTTTACTAGTTTGTTTCTTTACTTCATTTCTGAATTCTTTGAACTTTTCAAATGATTAATCTTTATACTTTAGTAAGTATATGTACCAAAACGTGAATAATCATTAGTAAAGGTTATGAAGTATGAGTAACCATATTTTACTTGAATTGATATAGGGCCACATACATCATTATGTGCTAACTCTAGTAATTCGGTTGCACGTAGTCCCTTTCCAATAAAGGACAATTTGGTCATTTACCTATTAAATAGGATTCACAAGTTGCATATGATTCGTAATCAAATGGGTTCGAGTAACTCTCTTTATGTATTTTATAAATCGTGTTTCATTGATATAACTAAGTCTATATTGCTAAAGATATGATTCTTTTAGACTATCTTGTTTATTTATATTGAGGATAATGTTATCTCTATTGCAGAACATATAATCCATTGTTCAAATATCCAATACCATAAGAAATATTATCATATGAAAATGAACAACGATTGTTCTTTATTATAAATTAAAACATTTCTTGTCCAAGCAAGATACGAAAATGTTTCTTCTACTAAGTATTGGAACATAAAAAAGAAATTCTAATTCTAGAAATAATCCACTTGGTAATGATAGAAAATAAGTTCATACGGCTCAAGCAACAACTCTTGCTCCATTTCCCACTTGTATGTCCACTTCGTCTCTTTAAAGTCTTCCACTCTCATTGAGGCCCTGCATATTATTAGTTATGTGAAAACCACACACCAATATCTAATACCCAAGTAGAAGATTTACTATCATTAAGATTAACCTCAATCATAAATACCTGAGAAGAAGCAACTGCTTACTTTTCTTCTTTTCCTCGAGGTATTTTGCACAGTTTCTCTTACAATGCCCATCTTTGTCACCAAAGAAACACTTGCACTTGCCTTTCTTCTTAGTCACACCACTAGTGGGCTTCTGAGTATTGGCCTTTTGGAAATTACCCTTTGAACTTTTCTTATGGTGTTCTTAGAGTTTTTGGAACCACTCAGTAGCATCACATAACCTTCAAGTGATTTAAGTCTTTCTCAGCAAGTCTTAACATATTAAGCAATTGAGGAAGTGTAACGCCCAACTTGTTCATATGAAAATTCATAATGAACTGAGAAAAATAATATGGCAGTAATTGCAATACAATCAATATATAAGCCATGGTCCATGATATAATCAAGATAAGTTAATTTTTTTCAATGTAGTTAATCATCTTCATCATATGGTCATGAACGGAAATACCATCTTTCATCATCATCATATGGTCATGAACGGAAGAACCATTTTTCAGTACGAGCGAATGCTTCAAACAACTCATTGAGATGTGTTATAATTGTGCTCGCATCCATAGACTCATGTTGCCTTTTTAATTCTAATGACATTGAGGCCAACATCACACATACTGTCTGCTCTTTACACCATAATGCTTTAACCAAGCATTATATTACTCTTGTGTTGCATCTCGGCTGGTTATGGTGGAACACTTTGTTTAAGAATATTAAGCAGATGTAATAAAAAAACTATAATAAACTGAACATTAGTGAATCAGGAATGTTAAATATATGGCCAACTCACGGAAAGCGTGGGCCGTATGCTAATGTATAACAATAAAGGAAAAACATTCAACTTCCGGTAATTTAGAAACTATGACTTTAATGCATACCGTTAATATTTGTTATTGATTAAGATATTTTTTTATCTAATTTTATAACACCACACCCCGCCAGAGGCAGGATGCTACCGGTAGGAGACAAGATTGATCTATCTCCATAAGCCTCTAAATTTACAAAAATCCGACATGCTATTTCCTAAAACTGGACAACCTGGATCTCATTCCAGCATCAAAACAAACCTGAAATAACATCATATATCAAGCATCGTGACAGAAACATATTTTCGTACGTCTCGACGGAAACAAGTTTTACCTTTTCAAATATAAAAATCATTTTCGAGCACCGAGACGGAAACATATCGATAAATCTCAGAACATAAAAACGTAAATCAAGCGTCGAGTGGAAATTTTTTTTTTTAATCTTTACAATCAAAATCGAAATATCTGAAAATTTTCTTTCTTTCTTTCATTTTCTTTTTCTTTTCAAAATGCTTTTATGTCGAAATCAAATACCAAGTTTCAAAACATGGTTCAAATATATGTTCACAAATCAGACTATCAACATCATAGAATCTCTCGTACCTCAAAACTCCTTGAATTCACATTACTTACATATTCATATTCCTATATAAACGACTTACTTTAACTTAATATACTTATACACATACATATATTCATAGCATACAAACATATACAGATAATCCAAATCACCCATATCAATCAAAATCACAACACATCATACCATATACCAGAATCAAATCAAATAGTAAACATAAGACCTATATAGTCTATTCACAACAGAAAACTTACTCAGATGATCAGATACTTTGTAGCTACAGTCACCGACACCTAAACCTTCGCTTTGATACCACAACTATAGCACCCCGCCAGAGACAGAATGCTACTAGCATGAAAAAGATTGACCCATCTCCAAAGCCTCTAAATTTACAAACTCCGACATATTGTATCCTAAAATGACAACCTGGATCTCAGTCCCAGCATCAACCGAACCGTAACACCATGTGAACAGAGTTAAAAACACTAATAAATAAATAGTATATTTACGTCAACATTCCGGTTTCGGATATATTAAGAGTGTGTAAATTAAAAATCTCAGCGGAACTATCACAGGAATGAAGAACAGAAAATAAGAATGTAAATTGGCTTTACATCGCTTTGAAAGTGCAGCAAAGTATGATGACAGAAATTTATATTCATAAATAATATTTAGAATTTTGTTTACAAAAATGATAAACTTAATCACATTATTATTCACATTTATCTCAACTCTCTCACTGTAGTTACCGTGAATTACTGTAGATCACTGTAATTACAGTAAAAGAATTGGGATAAATATGAAAAAGAGTGTGAATAAGTATATCATTACTCTTTTGTTTATCCCGTCTCGTGCAATTGCATCCGTGGAAAGTGTCCCTTGATCACCGAAAATGCCACCAATAAATGCTTCCCATGAAAGACAAACGCGTAAAGCTAAAATTTAATCATAATCTTTCTGCAATTTGCTAATACTTCATAACCACTGCGCTCTTTACGAGTTGCTGAACGGCCTTGACATTATTTAATTATTATCATTATGATTAATAATCTCATGCATGATAATCAATCTTCTTAATTAAGCTGATACTTAGAGCTAATTAATGATTTTTTTATATTTCAGTACTCTTGAGTGCAGAAAGATTTCATTCAAATCTTTTCAATTTGCCGCATCTCATATTCTAAGATGATGATTATTTTCTGTATATTTCCATGTTGATTATAATGCTGAATCAGAAACACCATTAACGCCAGCAGTACTACTGGATAAACTCGATCAGGTAGCAAGCACTACTTAATTATAATCAAATTACTAAGAAAATTTGTTCAGATTATCACATTCGATCTACAATGTGAAAGGAATATTAATTAGGAAAATGAGTTATGAGTGGAAATCCAGTAAACATAAACAAGTTGAAGTGGATCCATGAACAAAAATTTAGGTCAAGAAAAGCTTAATAATGCTGAACAACAGCAGAAGCACTACATATTTTCATGATCGGATATGGAGGACAGCAAAAGCACACTAATATATATATATATAGTGTAACTATTCAACCACATTGTGGGGGAACCCTGCGTTCTTAAATTCTCTTTTTGCATTGAAGTACATATCCTGCAGCAAATGCTCTTTTGGACCCCAATCCCATTTCTATAAATACCACCTACTTCCCTTACAATATCAAACCAAACACATTCCCTCATGGCTACCCGCAAATTTGCTGCTTGTTTTGTTTTCTTTGTTTTATTAGGTATAGGTATCTCTTCTTCTGCAAGAAACCTCTTTTCTCTTGAGGAACAACTTACCCACTCTCTAACTGGCGGTTATGGTGCTGGAGCTGGTGTTGGTGTTGTTGTAGGCCTTGGTGGTGGAGGCGGTGGCGGCTCTGGAGGAGGTGGTGGTTATGGTGCTGTAGGTGATCAGGGTGCTGCATATGGAGGCGGATCTGGTGGTGGAGAAGGTGGTGGTGCTGGCTATGGAGGCGCGGCTGGACATGGTGGTGGTGGAGGAGGCGGCAATGGTGGTGGTGGTGGAAGTGCTGGTGGGGCAGCTGGATATGGAAGCGGGGGTGGTGAAGGTGGTGGTGCTGCAGGCTATGGAGGTGCAGCTGGACATGGTGGTGGTGGAGGCGGCAATGGTGGTGGTGGTGGAGGAGGCGGCAATGGTGGTGGAGGTGGAAGTGCTGGTGGGGCAGCTGGATATGGAAGCGGGGGTGGTGAATGTTGTGTAAACACGATCACTTTAGGAAGTGTTTTGAGGAAAAACCGAAATCAATATTATTACTACAAGAATAATATTCAAAGTTTACACCAAGAAACTTATAAAAAACCTCAACACTCTCTATACACTTCTCACACACACATTGGGATGTGTTTACAATGATCCTTGGCTCAATTTATAGCTGATCAAACCGCGTGACACTGTTCACGCGGTTTGCCAACTTGCACACACACACACACAGCTTGTTACACACACACAGCTTGCATGCATGATTTGAACACACACGGTTCTTGCTGGAACCTTTCGGTGGAAAAGGTTGCTGGCTCCAACAAATCTCCCCCTCGGTGAAGATTTCCAAAATCTGAGCCGACCATTAATCATCCAAATCGGATCCTCCAAAGGATCCACCCCTGGCTGCATCTGAATGACTGCCTACGTACCCTGAGACGGGATCAAGCCAATCGTAGTTCTTTGTATCTGGAACAATCGACATCTGACAGCTATCCCGGTTATGTCTCTGCACAACTCTAGCTTGTCCCGATCATTGTTCCTTTGTTGACATGTCGGCTGTGTCTCTGCACAGCTCTAGCTTGTCCCGATCATTGTTCCTTTGTTGACATGTCGGCTGTGTCTCTGCACATCACACTTCACTGCATCTCTGTACAGTGTGCTTCTGCTATGTCTCTGCATAGTACAATCCACTGTGTCTCTGCACAGTAATCTTCTGTTGTGTCTCTTCACCCATTTGTTCCTCAGTGCCTTCTTGCCTTTGGGAAACTCTCTGGCTCCCCCACATCAGTAAGCAGAATATATTCGGATCCCGGATATCTGGTTGATGGAATCCTGCCTCGCTCAGATCTTCTTGTCTGAGGTCCACTGGTTTCAGGAGGTCTATCATCATCCATCTCTGTGAATGATCTTGTAGCTTCTAGTGGAGTGGGTTGCGGCTCCCCCTGCTCAACACTTTCTTCTGTAATCTCCGATGGAACAGGCTGTGTCTCCCCCTGCTCAACATCTCTATCTGCCTCCTCTGGTTCTGCTTCTGGAATTTCCTCGTGCACCATATCTGTGGCCAATTGTGCTGGTGCTGGGTCTGGATTTCTGTTGGCACTGGTATTGGAAGACATTCTGGGCATTTCAATGTCTTCAATTGTTCGGTCTTCAAGAAACTCTACTTCCTGGCTTCTGATGACCATCTTTTCCTTCGGATCCCATAGTCTGTATCCAAATTCTTCATCTCCATGGCCTAGGAATATACATGGAGTTGTCCTTGCATCGAGCTTCTCCCTGAGCTCATTGGATACATATACAACGGCTAAACAACCGAATACTCTAGGGTGAGTGTAGGAGGGATTCTTACCAGACCACACTTTCTCCGGAATCTCCAAGTTCAACGGTTCAGATGGTGATCTGTTTATCAGGTAACAGGCAGCACGAACAGCTTCTCCCCAGAATGGCTTTGGCAGCTTAGCCATACTGATCATTCCTCTGACTTTCTCCATAATGGTGCGGTTCATACTTGCAGCGACACCATTATGTTGTGGAGTGTGTGGAACAGTTCTCTCATGTCGAATGCTATGTCTCATGCAGTAGGCTTCGAACTCTCTGGAACTGTACTTGCCTCCATCGTCTGTGCGAAGGCACTTCAGCTTCTTCCCTGTTTCATGCTCTACCATGGCGTGGAACAGCTTGAACTGATCTAGGACCTGATCCTTCGTCTTGAGGAAATACACCCAGATTTTCCGTGAAGCATCATCGATGAAAGTCAGAAAATACTTGTTACCGCCCAATGAATCAACCTCCAAGGGACCACAAACATCAGAGTGCACCAGACTGAGCAACTCTGATCTTCTCTCTGAAGAGAAATCAAATGAGACTCTGCGTTGCTTACCAATTGAGTAGTGGTTGCAAGGACCTCGTGCAGCATCCTTGGTAAGCTCCTTCTTGTTCAGGGTAGACAACCCTCTCCCACTCATGTGTCCGAGTCTCTGGTTCCACAGATTTTGAGAAGCCTCTTTTTCAGCTACATTGAGGCTGTCTGCACAAATCTTCACATGAGTCTTGTATAGTGCGCCGCAAGCATGTCCTCGGGCGACAACCATGACACCTTTCGTCATTCTCCATGTGCCATTTCTGAAGTGATTGTCATAGCCCTGTTTGTCAAGAGCTATCCCCGAGAGTACATTCAGCCGAAGTTCTGGAACATGCAGGACATCCTTCAAGGTCAATGTACACCCGACATTTGTCCGCAACTGAATATCACCCATTCCTACTATCCCAGAGGAACTGATATTTCCCATCTTCACTGCTCCAAAGTCTCCCGCTTTGTAGGTTGTGAAGTAATCTCTGTGAGGAGTGACGTGGTAGGATGCTGCAGTATCTACCACCCACTCAACATCTTGGGTTGCGTTGTGAAGGCATGTCTCTTCCTGTATGGAGCATATTGCTACATCTGCTTGGACAACGACCAGTGTCTCTCCTTCGTCATTCTTCGGCTGGTGATTGCCTTCTCTCTGCTCTCGTTGCAGTTTTCGGCAATTCTTCTTTAGGTGGCCTACAATGCCACAATGGTAGCACTTATAGGTAGGCTTCCTTCCATCTGAGGATCTACCCCTGGTTGTGCTTCTGCCTCTCTCTCCGTCTCTTCCTTGATGTCTTCCTCGAGTCTCTGTGACGAAGGCTTCTGTCTGTTCTGAGCCAACATCTTTTCTCCTGGACTCCTCATTCGACAGGGCATCTTTTACCATAGGCATGGTAACTTTACCTCCTGGAGCGGAATTGCTGAGAGTAACCACCAATGTCTCCCAGCTATCAGGAAGGGAACTGAGTAGTAAGAGGGCTTGTACTTCATCTCCCAGCTGCATGTCTACTGCAGACAACTGGTTCACCAGGCTCTGGAACTCGTTGGTGTGTTCCGCAACGGAAGTTCCACTCCGTAGCTTCAGGTTCACCAAACGCCTCATTAACAGGGCTTTATTCCGAGCTGTCTTGGCCTGGAACATGTCTTCCAGCTTTATCCACATCCCGTAAGCATCTGAATCCTGTGCTACGTGGTGGAAGACATTGTGACCGATCCACTGCCTTATCTGACCCAAAGTTCTGTTGTTGAGTTTATTCCAGTCATACTCCTTAACAGACTCTGGTTTCACTCCCTTCAACTCGATGACATCAAACAAATCTTTGCAATGCAAGAAATCTATCATCCGAGGTCTCCAGAGGGAGTAATTAGTTGCAGCCAATTTAATCATTGCACCAGAATGAGAATCCTCCATCTCCATTTTAAGTTTTAAAGTTTAAAATGGGAATACACTAAAATCGGGTCTGAATTTCACAAATCGGAGGTCACCGTTGCGTCCGGAACGGTCGAAAATGGTGGAATAGACACTTCTTTGGTCTAAATCCGACACAGGGGCTGATTTGTAAATTCCTAAAAGTTCTGGGGCAAAACTGTAAATTTCAAAACTTCAGGGGGCTAAATGAAATTTACCAGGCTGCTGACGTGGCGCTGACGTGGCAGTGCTGACGTGGCAAGTTGGGACCGGTTTGCTGACGTGGCGGATGACGTGGCGGATGACGTGGCGCTGACGTGGCGGATGACGTGGCGCTGACGTGGCGGATGACGTGGCGGATGACGTGGCGCTGACGTGGCGGATGACGTGGCGCTGACGTGGCGGATGACGTGGCGCTGACGTGGCGGCCACGCGGATCGTCTTCAACCTTCAGCGCGCGTGGGGCGCGTGTCTGCGAGTGGTGGCGCGTGGGAAGCTCTCTGGTTGGCGCGTGGAGCGCGTGTGGACGTTCTGGACCTCGGTTCGGTCGCCGGAAAATACCACCGTGCTCGTCTCGACGTGAACTAGCTGATGGTACCCTCAAATTGGATTTTTGACAACTTTGCCGGAACTCGAATTTTCCGAACCAAGCTCCGTTCTTCGGTTTTTCGATCCCAATGAAGAACCAAAGCTCCTGATACCACTTGTTGTGATTCACCGATCACTTTAGAGTGTATTTTGAGGAAAAACCGAAATCAATATTATTACTACAAGAATAATATTCAAAGTTTACACCAAGAAACTTATAAAAAACCTCAACACTCTCTATACACTTCTCACACACACATTGGGATGTGTTTACAATGATCCTTGGCTCAATTTATAGCTGATCAAACCGCGTGACACTGTTCACGCGGTTTGCCAACTTGCACACACACACACACAGCTTGTTACACACACACAGCTTGCATGCATGATTTGAACACACACGGTTCTTGCTGGAACCTTTCGGTGGAAAAGGTTGCTGGCTCCAACAGTGAAGGTGGTGGTGCTGCAGGCTATGGAGGTGCAGCTGGAAATGGTGGTGGTGGTGGAGGTGGAAGTGCTGGTGGGGCAGCTGGATATGGAAGCGGGGGTGGTGAAGGTGGTGGTGCTGCAGGCTATGGAGGTGCAGCTGGAAATGGTGGTGGTGGTGGAGGCGGCAATGGTGGTGGAGGTGGAAGTGCTGGTGGGGCAGCTGGATATGGAAGCGGGGGTGGTGAGGGTGCTGGTGCTGGTGCTGGCTATGGAGGTGCAGCTGGACATGGTGGTGGTGGAGGAGGCGGCAATGGTGGTGGAGGTGGAAGTGCCGGTGGGGCAGCTGGATATGAAAGCGGGGGTGGTGCTGGCTATGGTGCTGGTGGTGGTGGAGGTGCTGCCGCTGGTGGGGCTGGATATGGAGGCGGTGGCGGAAGTGGTGGTGGCGGAGGTGCTGCCGCTGGTGGTGCTGGATATGGTGCTGGTGAAGGAAAAGGGGCGGGAGGTGGGTATGATGTTGGTGGTGCTGGAGGAGGTGGGGGTGGAAGCGGGGGCGGCGGTGGAGGTGGTGCTGGTGCTGGAGGAGCACGTGGAGGTGGTTATGGTAGTGGTGCAGGAGCAGGAGGGGGTTATGGTGGTGGAGCTGGTGCTGCTGGAGGCGGTGGCGGTTTTGGCGGCGGCAGCGGATATGGTGCAGGAGGTGAACATGGTGGTGGGTATGGTGCTGGAGGTGGTGAAGGAGGTGGCCATGGTGGTGGGTATGGCCCTTGAGAACTTGTTCTCATCTCTACTGCACTACCATTCTACCAAATTAATTGTTCTATTAAGTAAAAGAAATAAAATTAGTACGGGTAAAATAACTCCTATATGTTTCATGTAATGGAAGAAACTATGGATGCAAATTGAATGCTGCGAGAAGTGATATAATATGATGCAAAATTCTTCGAATTTGATTCTCATATTTTAATTCGAGTTTAGATGATGAATTTTTATTATGAGAGTTTAAAATAATTAAGAATTTTATTTATTTCGTTTAAATTTGGATCATATGATTTGATGATAGATTTTTAATTTTTCAAAAAAAAAAATGTAATATGATATTAATATCGATGTTCACTGGGCTACTATTTATGATGAGTTTATAAATTTGAGCAAGAGAAATTGCATGCAACATTGCAACCTATGCAGGCATGTTATATAAAGAAAGTGCAAAAGGAAAAAAAAATAACCTTTCCGTCACTGTCATCGAATCAGTTATTTAAAAAAGAGTAAAAATATACTTATTTAAATTTTTATTTAAAGTTTCTACACCCCTCTCACTGTAATTTATTGTAGATACAGTAAGAGACGTGTAAAAATTTTAAGTAAAAATTTAAGTAAATTTATCATTTTTGTTTAAAAAATATATATGCTTGCTGTCTATACTTTTTTTTTTGTTAGTAATGAAACTTTTTATTACTAACATATGATATAAATACATAACTATTTTTATTCGAATACAATATTTAATATTATTCTAAGACTCAAATTTAATTAGAATAAAACTTAATAATATAAAATAATATATATTATGTGTTCTTTGATTATGAGAAAACAGATTCACACCCAAACTTTGCATATATAAAAAAGTACATGCAGAAGTACAAAGGTAAACAAGCGATCAAGTTCTCTTAAAGAATAAATATCACAATATTAATTTCAGATAGATAAAAAAAAATTAAAAATACATATCCAAAAGTAAAATCTCATCAAATTCATATGTAAATACATATGCTTAATGAAAAATAACCTTCCTGTCATAGAAATTAACAACCTTATTAATATTCGGATGGAATAAAATCAACTAAAAAGGGAATCATTTTAGCTAAAAAGTGAATCATTTTAGAAAGTATTTTTTCCTAATCACCTGCCTATGTTAATTACTGTAAATTTGTTTGATTCAAATTATCCTCTTGGTATTTACTGTTGGAATTGAATAAATATGAAACTAATCCCTTATAATAAGAGCTCATATGTCTACCATGCGGTTCTGTAAGGAAAAATAAATTTTTAGGATTTGTTTATAATACAAAATATAATCATAAATTAATATGTACAATATAAAATATATCATGTAGTATGCAATTTAGCAAAACGATGTCTAAAATATTGACCTCATTCTGATGACCGATATGTGACACGATGATCAACTAAATGATATCATCTATAAGCTGAATGCCTAGTTTGATGTGCATCCGCCTCAAAGCGTGTGATCGACCATCATGCAACGAGGCGCGCTCACTCTCCGTAAGCATTGATCCCAGTACCCTACTCATGACAACTCTCTGATCAAGTCATGTTTTATAATGTCAGCCATCATGGGGCCCAAACTGTATATCCTCCACAACCGGACACCACAATACCTCTCATATCAAGTCATAGGTAATATATAACCTCCTCCCAAAACCAAGTAGAAAACTGAAAATGACACTACATTTTGAAAATACTTACTTTTATTTTAAATATACACTAAATATTAATTTATTTTTTGATTTTTTTATGCAGATGAATAGTCACATTGTGACTGTGGCTAAAAAAAATATTCAAACACACACCTAATTGATATTCAATTTGTGACTGTGGGTAAAAAAATATAATCATAATGTGAATGAGTTTACAAATGTTATTGTACTCAATGTGATTGAGAGTCTGCAATGTCATTGAGATAACTAATGTGACTAAGGTTACAATTGTGATTGAAGCTCGGCAATATCATTGAGATATAGGGGTGTTCGCGGTGTGGTTCATGTCGATTTTTTCGTTTTACACCACAAACCGCGTGGGTTGACGGTTTGGAAAAATAGAAATTAAAACTGAAAATTTGATGAGGAAAATCACAGCGGTTCGGGTCGGAAGTTCAACGGTTTTGGCGGTTCGAATCTGCGGTTTGGGTAAGAAATTTTTTAAAGAAAATTTTGTGTGTTTTTACATAATAATTGAAGAGAAAAAATACTTATTTTTCATTCATACAGTGTATATTGTCATATGATCATTGAATATCTTAAATTTCATGACTAAAGAAGAAGAAAATACATACTAATGTCTAATTTGAACGCGTATCAATGGTTTAGACGACTCATGTCGCAGTTTGGGTCAAAACCGCGCTCCGATCCGAAATTTACAGTTCGGTTCAGGCCAAACCAAAATCAATTTCAATTTTTCAAAACCTCGTGATTCGCTTCGAGTCAGTGTAGTTCGGGTCAGGT